>PVJI01001710.1:0-135632 GCA_004026765.1 Micronycteris hirsuta
CTTTATTATATGAAATGTTAAAGGGATTTATATAAAGCATGGAAGGGTATCAACAGGGTAGTGGTAGGGGGAGAGAGGGGAAAAAGGTGCAGAGAATAAGTAGCATCAATGGTAGGTAGAAAACAGACAGGGGGAGGTTAAGAAGAGTATAGGAAATGTAGAAGGCAAAGAACTTACGTGTTTGACGTATGGACAAAAACTAAAGGGCAGGACATGGGGGGGTGGTGTGGGGGCGGAGGGGAATAAAGGGGGGAAAATGGGACAACCGTACTAGCATAATCAATAAAATATATTTTAAAAATCTTAAAAAAATAAAATTAAATTAAATTTTATTAGACTTGAGGTGAAATGAATAAAATACCTACCAGTTTTATTTTTCCCCTTAAGTTTTCAATGTTAACAAGATAATCTTAAATCATATCCCACATTAAGCTAAAGAATTTAGGCCAAAAGTTGGAGAAAAAGTAATAAGTGATAAGGGTTAAGACACAGGCCAAAGACAAAGAGAGAATGTGATACCACCAGAGGGATGGAGAAGGATCGTTCACACAGAAAGGAGGAGTTTGTGGAGTGCCTACATTGCCCTCAACACACAGTCGTTAAATATGAACTGCACACAATGTAGAAAGTGAATGAGATGCTGCTCTTTAATGGATTTACTAAAATGCTGTATTTGTAACATAGAGCCTATTTTCTCAATGAATCTAATGGGACATTTACACAATGGAATATTACTTGTCCATAAAAATGAAGAAAGTTTTACCCTTTGTGACAGTATGGATGGACATGGAGAACATTATGCTAAGTGAAATAAATCAGTTAGAGAAAGAAAAATACCATATGATTTTACTCATATGTGGAATCTAATGAACAAACTCAACTAAGTAAAATAGAGACAGACTCATAGAGAGCAGGCTGACAGATAAGGGGGCATGGAGGTTAGGGGGTAGAGGAAGTGAGTAAAAAAGAAAAAGGACTCATGGACGTGGACAGCAGTGTGAGGATTATGGGGAGGAGGGATATAAGAGGACTAAATAGTAATGGAAAAAATACAGTAAAAATATTAAGAGCCAAAAAACTCTAATAAACATTTCTGTTATAATAAAAAAATAAATAAAAAATAAACTCCATGAATCTATTTCTCTCTAGTATAGCTTTGTAACTTTTGCTAAATTGTCATAAACTGAAATCCAAAGATCGGAGAGAATTAAGAATTTCATAGTGAAGATTAGATGGAATGCTTATGCTGTCGATCACATGATAGTTGCTTTTGCTTAGCCAGAGAATACTTTGAGAAATACAGGTTAACTTATAAGCCGTAGAGAAATTCTAGATACCTCTGGGGTTGTTGCATCCTGTTTGGCCACAACCGCCCACTAAAAGGTCTGGGTGGGCTATTGAGCTATCAGAGAAAGATGGACTAGCTTGGATTCAGAATGCTGGAGTAGTATTAGTTCACTTTCTTATCTCCAGACAACCTTGAACTCACCCCATAAACACTCTGAAGGGGTCACAGGATGGAGACAACTTGTAGTTGTTTTCTAGGGGGAAAGACAAAAGAAAAGGGTAGGAACATGTAGAATATAAAGAGGGTAGGATTTGATGTAAAAGGACTAATTTTGGAAAGGACCAAGAGACTATGAGTGGAAGATAGGCAGAAGATTACATAGGATGTAACAAATAAAGCACAGGAAAGGTGTTGCGTTGTGCTTTAATACGTGTGGTCATCAAATCACAGACTGTAAAACATAGATTAAAACATTATACTTTATTTAGCAATTATTATTTCAAAGAGAGAAAGAGTAGACATTTGGGACTCGTTACCTCCAGAAGCGGTGGAAATGGAGGACTTAAGCTACCTAACAGATGAGAGTTTCGTAGTGCAGCACCATCCTCCCTCCGTGTCCGCGGCTCGCTCGCACCGACTGGGCTCCCTCCTCTCAGTTTCCCTCTCCGGGACAGGGTGGCTGACGAGGAAGCAGTCTCACCATTCTAGCCATAACGAACGGAGTGGTTGGAGTTACGACTGACCCAGATTGATGATTATTTAACCCATATTTCTGAATAGCCATCTCAATAAGCAAATCTTTTTTGAATATTGACACTAAATGATAATTCTATAGTCTTAAGTCTTATTTATCTCTAATGAGATATATTTTGTGGACATTGCTCTGCTGCTTAAGAGCAGAATAGTTTTCAAAATGTTACAACGTTGCATTAATTGAAGAGTATACTTTGCATATTATGGTCCTATTGCAGATTTCATCTGGCATTTGCAATATGTTTAAAATATTTACTAAATATTTTAATATTTTATATACTTAATAACACTGTGATATACTTAATAATGTCATGTGATTTGTTAGGACTAACGTTTTGTCCCACTTCCGGTTTGTTTTTCCATTGGACTTTCACCTGTAGGACATCAGCACAGTATACCAGATTTTCCCTGATGAAGTCCTGGGGTCTGGGCAGTTTGGAATTGTTTACGGAGGTAGGTTAGTTCACTAAGTATTTTTATTAATTTAAAACTTAGCTACTTGTGTTTATAAAAGTAATATCTCCCAGAAAAATATAAAAAACAAGACCTGTGTATATATGGTTGTATATAAATCTGTTTTCCTTTTTTAGATATTTCTCTTGAAATAATCACTATTTGGAAAATTGTCACTTTCATGTTTTGAAAAAAGAAGTTTTTCTATTTCTAAAAATCTTTTTCTGCTTAAATATGGACAAACTCTATACATAGTACTGGTTAAATATTGGTTTTTTCAGACACAATGTTGAGAAACCAGGATGTTGTCATTTATAAACAAATTAGTTCAATTTCCTTTTAGCAGGTTTTATCAGAACTCTGTAGAAATTCAATCATGTAACCAAACACAAAAAAACTTTTAATTCTAATACCTTTAACAATGTATGTATTTCGTGAAGGTTTGAATTTTTAAATTTTTTTAAATGAAGTACTAAATTTTTATCTTTTTTCTTATTGTCAAGGTTATTTCATAAATTTATTATTTTAGACACTGCTGTTTTAGATTCTAGCCATATCTATTATATTTTTCAAGTCTTTAAGAAATATTTAATGTTAATGTTTTACCTACCCTATAAAAGGACAGTAAGCTTTATTTCCTTAATATAATCAGTAACAAAGTATCTTTTTTTGTGAGGTGGGCTTGCTCTGAAACAATTGCAATGTCTTATTCAGTATTGCTTGTAAGTCTAATATTGCATTTTCACTTAAAAATTAATCAAGTTCTACTTTGCGTTACAAAGGAATTTTGATTCTTATAAAATACTCAAATGATTTTTTTATGGCAAATCTTTCAGTGAGTCAGCAACCGTCGTGCTTTTTGTTAATGCATGAGAGTGTAATAGGGGAGACCAAGTACAGCCCAGAGTATTGCTCTACAGTGTAGTAATCCCATGCAGAAACAAATCATGGTGTATACAGCCTGTTAAATTTCCATAACTGCACATAATGCAGGGGTGAGGCAGGTGTGGAAAATAGGGTTAGAGACACCAGCAGGTGCCAGATAATTTGTAACATCCAACATTGAAGGACCAGACTTAGGAGGAGGCCTCCACCAGGAAGACTGAGAGGTGAAGACTAGACACATAGAGAAAGAGTGGGATGAGGACAGAGTCTCAGAAGAGAGGTCACACACTTTAGTGACAGAGGAGTAGAGACAAAAGAAGAGATTTGCAGCAAATGTTGAAATAATGGAATTTCAAGTTAGTTTGTATGTGACAAAAGAATTTGAGTAATTAGGCCCATTTTCATTTTCAAATTCATTTTCATGTTTACATTCAATTAACACTACTCTATTCTATACTTACTGCATAGATTAGCATAGAAGTTGAGAGTTTAAGGGTGCCCTACAGATTCCATCAAAGGGTTGTTGTGAAAATTAAATGGGATGTTCTGTAGGCAAATAGCCTATAATGTCATAATGATGTTGACAGTGATGATGATAACTAACATTTTTTGAGTGTATATAGTTATCTGGAAACTGTGTACTTTACCTATCTCATTTCATCTGATTTTCTCAACCCTGTTATGAAGATGAGGAACCTAGAACTGAGAAAACTTAAGTGATTCGCTTAAGATCAAGAAGCTAGTGAGTGACAGAGCCAAGATTTTTACTCTTTCCATTATAATACACATTAGTTTACCAGGAGAGCACTGTACTGTTGGTATGAGTATTTTCTATATTAAATAGCTCAGTATCCTGTTTCTAAATCATGTATTTTTATGAGAAAATAACAAGCTATTAATACATATGGCTTTAATGTTCCAATTTTTGTGTGTTTTAAATTGTGGCTAATTTTATAGTACATGTATAATTTAGAATAATAAAGCCAAGAAATGAAGTCTTTATGGATATAAGTCAATACACATCAGAAATGTTAGTTTATTCAGTGAAACATTGTTATAATTTCTATAAGTGTTCCTTTGAATTCTGGAGTTCTTTAATATAGATACTTTATAACATTATACTAATATTTTTCTTTTTTATTTTAAAGGAAAACATCGTAAAACAGGAAGAGATGTAGCTATTAAAATCATTGACAAATTAAGATTTCCAACAAAACAAGAAAGCCAGCTTCGTAATGAGGTTGCAATTCTACAGGTACTCATTTGTGTTTCATTAGGAAGCTATAGAATACCCTCTCTACTTCTGCAAAACAAAGAAAAGTTATCGAAATATGTGTGGCATAGGTATTGAGAAACATTTTAAAATTACTGAAAAGGCAGATTAAGCATCAAACTACTTGCTGAGTAATATCTTTCCTAGGTCTAGGAAGCTGTTCTTTTTTATGTACTTAATTGCAGGTTTTTAGATATTATATGTACTCAATAAATGGGTAATGTTTCAGCATTTGCTCATAGTGGACATGCGAAAACCATTTGTTTTACATTATAAATTACCTTCCTTCATAAACATTTTTTCTTTATGTTGTCATAATTATATGAATTGAGAGTGTAAATGTCAGCATACCAGGTAAATGAGTAATATATGTTATTAATGACTTCTTTGTCTCTTACTGTAAATCTTTTATTCAATATTGAGCATGTTACTTAACTCTTCTCATTAGTAAGTCCTTTTTTAAAGCCAGAATTTGTTAATAAACAGTATTATGTGGTATATTTAATGTTTTAATCATTAAAATGTTTTCTGTAGACCAGAAGGAAATTGAGCAATTGTATACTAAATATGGTCAAACTAGCTATCTAGTCTAGAAAAGTTAGATCATTGATAAGTGCCCATCTTTATATAATTGCCCTAATTCTCTGCTTGTCTTGCATGCTGATCATAATTTCTAATTCATAGTTTTATTGAATAATTTTCATTTGAACATTGCTAACAAAATGTAACATTTAATTTCTTCATTTTTTTGTTTCATTTAACTGCCATTTATTGAGTTTCATACAATTAGAAGTTGAAAAAATGTGATTTCTGCCCTACAGAAGCTCATGTATACAGAAAACTAAAAATAACAACACACCTTTCTAGGATTCACATTTCTAAAGGTGGTGTTTTTGAGCTTTTAGGTAACTAATGTCCCACAGAGGACACAGAGGACCACTACATTAATGCTCCATTTTCATAGGGAAGAAGATAGCCACAGCTTTGAACATGTCAATTCACAGAATCATAGCTCAGTGCCTGCTAATCAGTTAACAAAAAAGATGTTTTTAAAAAAAATTTTTAAGGCAACATTGAGCTGCAGATGACATTTGAAAACTTAGTAAATGACATGTTCCCAAACCTGGCCCTTGCTCTTCTAGTCTCTACTCCCACGTGGTACCCGAAAGCATGTTCCTTTGTAGCACAGCCACTCCAGAGGTGGCATTAGGCAGAGATATTCATCCTAACTTCCAGAGCATGAGGGGACTTCCCTGGTCCATGGGGCAATTGTAGAAGACGAACTAGAGGGTGCCCAACCCGTGGCCCACAGGTCGCATGCGGCCCAGGACAGCTATGAATGCGGCCGGCCCAACACAAAATCGTAAATTTACTTAAAAGCTTTTTTTTACTCAGCAATTTTCGTTAGAGTGTGTGTATTTAATGTGTGACCCAAGACAACTCTTCTTCCATTGTGGCCCAGAGACGCCAAAAGGTTGGACACTCCTGGTAGCTGCTGAAGGTCTGATTCTCTGTGCCTAGGCCTTTTAATCAGCCTTCCTTAGCCTGTCGGCCCAGGCTGCTGCCTCTGCAGCGAGGTAGAAAAATAAAATACACCTGAGCGTAACTGCCTCCCATCTCCTCTTCTAAAAGAATAGAAGAGGGTGTGCCCCTAGGGGTGTGGCTCAGTTAGTTGAGTGTGGTCCCACAAAGCAGAAGGTCACCTGTTCAATTCAGGGTCAGGACATGTGCCTGGGTTGTAGGTTCAGTCCCCCATCAGGGCGCATGCAAGAGGCAACTGATCGGTGTTTCTCATATTGATGTTTCTCTCCCTCTCTTTCTTCCTCCCTTACTCTTCTGTAAAAATAAATAAGTATAATCTTAAAAAAAAAGAAAAATACCTTCCTCTGCACCTTTTTAAAATAAATAAGTAAATACTTCAATAAAAGAACAGCTGTAGTCAACAATTCAAATGCAATAAGCAGACATTTGGTACTTTTTTTAATTAAATTAATATGGTTTCGCCCTGGCTGGTGTAGCTCAGTGGATTGAGCGTGGGCCGGGAACCAAAGGGTCCCGGTTCGATTCCCAGTCAGGGCACATGCCTGGGTTGCAGGCCAGGTCCCTGTGAGGGCCATGTGAGAGGCAACCATACATCGCTGTTTCTCTCCCTCCCTTCCCCTCTCTCTAAAAATAAATAAATAAAATCTTTTAAAAAAATTAATATGGTTTCTAAAAAAAAGTTAGGTTGGATAAAAAGTCAAATTATGCCCCTTGAGCATATGGAGAGGTCAGGCAGCTCTCATATTATGGCCTGAAATCTCAAAACTCCTCATCACTTATCACATCCTCTCTGTCCCCAGTCATGTTTTGCTCCATTCATCCTACTCACATTGAATCATATCATGAGCTAAGCACTGTTCTGCATCCAGTGGATAAGGTGCGGACAAAGGCACACCGGTCCTTGCTGTCGTAGGTCTTTAACTTATATCATGCAGCTATACCTTTACTATGCTACATATTTATGTGTTGAATTTTCAGTCACATAACCTGTACAGTGAATTTTATTCAAGTTTGGCTTAATTACATGCAGATACCAAGTTCAAGAGTTCATACTTTATTCTAAAGTTGCCATTGTTTCAAAATTTGTTCACCAAATAAAGGGAACTCATCACATCTCCCAACTGAAACAAATGAAAAAAATGTTTGAACTCTTTTACCATTGTCAGATACGCCAGCCTCTCAGGAAAGATTATAATTCAGTATCTAGAGACAGTGAAGTTCACGTTGCACAGATATCACCAGCTGTGTAAGCATCGCATTCACACGTTATTTAAAACCACAGCGCACTCAATGTCATCCCCACACCTGCCCCGGCACCCCTCTTACTGCAGTCTGTGTTTTCCTTTTTTTCATAACATGTATCACCTTCTAGCCTATTATAGATTTCATTTATTATATTTATTGTGGTCTCTCTCCCCACCCCAGCCCCATTGACCTGAATATACCTACCATGAGGGGAGATATCATTGTTTTATTTACTAATATATCCTGAACACCTGGCACACATTAGGTATTTAGCAAATACTTGTCAAGTGAATATTTGTTGAGTTAAAATTGTACAGAAACACCGTCTTATCACATGAAATAGCATGCATAGTGTCTAACCAGGTAGCAAAAGTCTAGACTGCACATGGCTATACATGGTTAAGTGGTTGGTTAGTTACAGCAGATTATGTGTGATTTGTTCTTTGAAAGTCTTCATTGCCCCATTTGTATTTCTTATCAAAAGAAAGAATTCACTTTTCTGAACCTGGAAATTCAAAGTGTAATGGGGTAGGGGCTGGGGGTTGGAATTCAGACTCACTGATTGATCTGCTCAGAAAAAGTACTGTGATTGAAGTCACTTGAATAACGGAGAAGGTTTTTTTTTTTTTCCCACTAATTTTGAGGAACAAATTTCTGTCCCTCTGGATATAAAGTGATACCCAGAAGCATTTGGTATCCTCCGCCCTGTGGTGATGAGCTTACAAAAGTTAGTGTCCTAGTTTCTGGTTGTACCTGGAGTCTGAGAACTTCTGTCCTACCCCCTCCCTCCTCCTGATTCTCCAGAAGGGGATCATGTGGGTTGAAGTGGCTGATTTTAAAGGTCCTCATGCAATCTGTTAGTCTGCTGGTCAAATTTAGATTTCTTTCTGTTTGTAAAAAAGTACCTTAGCTTATACAAAACTTCAAGGTTGCAAAACTATGGACAAAAAAGTAGAACTGTGGGTTTTTTTCTCATTTCATCTTCTGTATATAACCTAAGCAAAGGCTTTCTAAGGTCTAATTCAGTCATTAGAAAAATAAGCTCTTTAGATGGTTTTCATCAATTAAAAATCAAGGCAAGTGTCAGTCTTACACCATAGTTGTCCCTTATTTATATTATTTAGAATAGCTGCTTTTATTACCTGTAAATACTTAATTATTATTGTATGTTTCAGAATGATGTTAATTAATGTAGATGTTAAATTATTTCATAAACTTCCCAAGGGATCCTGATTATATTGTTGTTTCAAATTTTGTAACTTGATTAAAAATACATGATAAATTTGAAATTATTATTTTTTCTATTCATGTCAACAAAATTAAAAATATGTAGTTTTATGATTATTAGGGATATCACTGAAAACTGACCTTTATAAGGAAATGCAAGTATGTCATAGAAAACTTAGAAATTTAAAATCAAAAGTAAGTAATATTGGAATGATATATTTAACATAATTTAAGTTATCAACATGGGTTTATTTGGTCAATGTTTTCTAACATTACAATATCACAATGCATAAAATGTTTTAGGATAATATTTCTTAATATAATTCTAATTGGTATACTATTCTTTTTCTTTTTTTGTAATTATTAACTTTTATTTATTTATTTATATAAGGAACAACACCAGAGCTTCTGTTTATGATACAATGATGGAAGCATTTTGGAATTATAAAAGTACTGAACATAGAATACAGAATATAGAAAAAATACGTGAGAATTTTACAGGTCATAAATGTATCCCCTTGCACTGCACTTATCTCATAATGTCACTCCTGTCACTCTGGTCTCTGTAATGTGAAGCACTCCCCCTTCTCATTCGAGCCTCTGTTAACCTAAAAAGAAGCAGCAGCAACAAAAAGTGGTCCTGATTTATCTAGGCTGCCTCTCGCCGCCGTGGTCCACTTCTCCCTTCTGTACCGCAGCACTGCAGATTTCTGCTCTACTCTGCTTTCAATTCTTGTTCATAAATCCCCTTCTTATCTTTGGTTTTCACAGCCTTCCTAAGAAAATACAAGACTCTATTTGCCATACTCTTGTCCTCTGCCCTACCTTTGCTCAACTGTCTCTGTGTTTTAGTCTATTCCGTTTGACTGATCTCAGTCTTTCAGCAGTATGGATTCTTTGCTCTTCTTCTAGTCTTGCTCCCCACTTCACCCTGCACTTAACAGATCCGTTTTCCCTGTTGCTGCTAGCTCCCCCAGCTATCTTCTCGAACTTCTCTTTCCATTCATCTAAATGGTTAACTTATTCCCAGAATGAGGTCATCACTTTAAGAGAGACATCTGTCATCTCTTCACAGGTCTTTGTTGAGATCAGATCTTTCACAGGCACTTTAGTCTCCTGTTTCTGACCTTAGAGTATCTTCACTTTCCTGTGCCACTCACAGCTCCAATGAACCAGCCTAAAGCCAAATGCTTAAATCAAATGTCCTTCCTTGCAAGATTCTCTCTCCCTAATTTTGACTATTTTGCTATCATTCTTCCATTTTCTTCACCAAGAACCTTTTCCTTCAATGAGCATACAATGGAGTAAAAATAGCCTCTTCAAGATACGGTGTTGGGAGACCTGAACTGGTACATGCCAAAGAATGAAACTAGACCACCAACTCACACCATACACCATTATAAACTCAAAATGAATAAAAGATTTAACTGTAAGTCATGATACCATAAAAGTCCCAGAGGAGAACATAGGCAGTAAAATGTCCAATATCCCATGTAGCAATCTAGCTCCTAGGGCAAGGGATATAAAGAAAAGAATAAACAAATGGGTCTACATCAAATTAAAAGGCTTCTTCACAGCTAAAGAAACCATCATCAAAATGAAAAGGGAACTGACCATATGGGAGAACATATTTGCCAGTGATACATCAGACGTGAGTTTGATCTCCAAAATCTACAAGTAGTCCATACAACTCAACACCAGGAAGATAAACAATTCAATTAAAAAATGGGCAAAGGACCTAAACAGACACTTCTCCAAGGAGGACATGCAGAGGGCCCATAGACATATGAAAAGATACTCAATATCACTAACCATTAGAGAGATGCAAATTAAAACCACAATGAGATATCACTTCATGCCTGTCAGAAAGGCCATCATTAATAAATCAACAAACAACAAGTGCTGGTGAGGATAAGGAGAAAAGGGAACCCTAGCGCACTGTTGGTGGGAGTGCAGACTAGTGCAGCCACTGTGGAAAACAGTATGGAATTTCCTCAAAAAATTAAAAATGGAACTACGATTCCATTTTGACCCAGCGATTCCACTGTTGGGAATATCCCCTAAGAATCCCAAATCACCAATTTATTTATTTTTAAGATTTTATTGATTTATTTTTAGACAGAGGGCAAGAAGGGAGAGAAACATCAATGTGTGGTTGCCTCTCATGCACCCCCTACCGGGGACCTGGCCTGCAACCCAGGCATGTGCCCTAACTGGGAATCGAACTGGCAACCCTTGTGTTCACGGGCCGGCTCTCAGTCCATTGAGCCACACCAGCCAGGACCCAAATCACCAATTTAAAAGAACCTATGCACCCCTATGTTCATAGCAGCATTATTTACAATAGTATAGTACATGTATAATTTAGAATACAGCCTAAGTGCCCATCAGTAGATAAGTGAATAAAAAAAACTGTAGTACATGTACAGAATGGAATACTATGCAGCAGAAAAAAAGAAGGAATTCCTACCTTTTGTGACAGCATGAATGGAACTGGAGACTATTATGCTAAGTGAAATAAGGCAGCTGGTGATAGACAAGTACTATATAATCTCACCTATAAGAAGATCCCAATGAACAAAATTAACTAGCAAACAAAATAGAACCAGAGGCGTGGAAACATGGAACAGACTGACAGTGGCCAAGGGAGGGGGAGGGGGATAAGGGTGGAAAGAAGGGGAAGGGACTAGTCAAAGAACATGTATGACTGACCCAGGGACATGGACAATGGTGTGGGGATCAAATGTGGGAGCAGGTGATGGGCTGAGTGGAGGAGGGCAAAGGGGGGGATTTGGAACATCTGTAATAGAATAACAATGAAAGTTTTTAAAAATTAAAAAAATATTAAGTCATTCATCAGCATCTGTGAAGCACTTCCTATAAATGAAGTGATTTACTAAGCTTCTAGGCCATATACAAATGAAGGAACCCCCTAAGGTGTTTATCTTCTGTTAGGACAGTCAGATACTAGTAGCTACAAGGACAGCTGTGGAAGCATAGTGAAATGGGGAAGCATGTGATTGAGGCCAAGGCGATGAAACAGGAGAGTTGCAAGGGAAATACAACACTGATGAAATCTTGAGTGTGATAACCAAAGAAACAGTGTTAAGGGCCATCAGGCTGAGGGCTACCTCAGCAAGATCAATATTCTGTGAAAAATGAGTAGGAAATTTAAGATCATTTTAGAGAAACAATTCTAAAAAATTCTGTACCTGCTGGTATATGAACAATTTTGTCAGAAGTTTAAAGAGTTAATTTTGTAGTGAATTGAAAATCTTGGTATTTAAAAATGAAGCTGTTTTATCATTCCTTTAAATGTAAGCATTAAAATCTAAATATCATAGACATTTGAAATTCTTTATCAACCATTTTTAGAAATACATGAATAGGCTCTTTTTTTCAACAATACTATATTTTACAACTTCCTTGTTTTCTGTGAATATATTATACTTTTCCTATAGAATTATATTCCAATGTAATGTGTTTTTATACTTGGAAGTCTTTTATTGGTCCTCTTCATAATTATTTACAATAAAACTAAGTACTATTTTTAATTTTTTATTATAAGTACGTAAAGCATTCTCCTGGATTAAGCTATCATCGCGATAATTATTGGTAAAAGCTTTATCAAGCAAAATAAATATTCTGTAAATTTTGATCTACAGAATTTAATCACCAATTTAATTAATTTAATTAATTGGAGATTCAATACTTGTTCAACATAAAAACAAATGGTACTGAAAATAAGTTATTTAATGAGAATGATTTTTTAAATTGTTGATAATTTTGTGTGTGAATATAACTTATTGTTTGAATTAGACAGAGCTCAGCAACAATTTTATTCCTTTTTTTAAAAATGTAGAAGCCAAGTTGTAAGCCAAAAAAGTGATTTATCCGTAAATTTATTTTAATCCTCTGTTAATAAATCCACTAAATTCTTCTCTAATTTTGTTGAAAGCATGAATTAGAAACTTCTTTGGCAAAGGATTATTTTGAAGTTATTAAGGTAATTTGCTTTATACCAACGCAGTATTTTGAATTTTTTGTTTATTTTCTCCAAGAGTATTTTCCTCCCCCTGGGTTGGTGCTCTTGTAATTTGGAATATGTGAGAAGCAGGCCTTTCTTTTGGAAAGTGGGAGAAAATCATTGTGAAAGGGAACTTGGGAATAGAGAATTTTGAGATCACAGGGATATTCTCAGGCAGATCTGTATTGGAGTGTATTTATGGACTGTTACGATTCATTCATCTGTTCATTCAAAGTACAGTTACTGAATTCTCCCCATGTACCAGGCGTAGAGCTACACATGTAAGCAAAACAGATGTTCTTAAAACACTCCCTCTGCTTACATAGCCCTTAAAATTATTTTTGTTCCCAAAGAGCCTGCCTTAGTTTGGAGATCGTGTGTTGGGACAGAATGTGCAGTAAAACCAGAAAGTGGGTTTTGTGTGAGTTCATAAAGAACCTTAGATGTTGTGCCAAATCAATTCGATTTTATTATGCTCGGATGGTTATAAATTATTGAAAGATTTGGAAAAAGAAATTCTTATGATTGTATCAGTATTTAGAGATGACATATATAGGAGGAATGTTTAAAGGCAAGAAAACTTTGGTAGAGGCTGTTCTCGGGTGGTAGTGACAGTCACAGTCACCCCATTTTTCTTTCTTTCTACAGAGTGATCTTGGCTGCAGCCCTCACCTTTCCATTGGCACTAGTCTAGACCCAGCTTTTGAATTCATGCCTTGCTTACTGGAACTGGTGATATTCCTGATAGCTGAGTTCTCTCACGCTTCCCACTCCATTGTCATCTTCCGGGCCCTCCTTTCCCCTGGTCCATCCTGAAGACCACAACCTGACGAGTCTTTGATGGGCTTCCATCTTCTCTCTCCATAGCTTAGTTTTCTTTGCATTATTTCATTGAACCTATGTACTTGTCCTATTCTGTAGCAGTATAAGTGATCTCACTGGACTCCATCTCTCTTGTTCAGCTGAGTCTTTCATTTCTCTTCCAGTCATTGTCATTGTCATATTCTTAACCTCTGGCCATTGCTCAGCTTTTGATTCCAGCCCTGGATGCCAATCTTGGTTTACCTGGCTCATCAATGTTTGATTGATATTTGAGATCAGCAGTCCTCTCTGTCTTATGCTATTTTCCATATCTTCTATTTATTTTTGGTTTCTAGTGTTAGTATAAAGTAATACTTTAATATTTATCAGATGTGTTTTATGTAACAATTAGATTACAGGCAGTTTGAAGGTCTCAGCCATGTCTGTTTTTTCAATTTCCACAAGATTTTCAATTTCCCTAGACTGTAGAAAAGATACAGGTAATTAATTAACATTTGACAAAATGGTCTGAAATCACATACTGAATTTCCTTAAATTCTTTCTCAATGCCTTTGTTATACTACCTTTTATATAAATAAATCATTAAGTTTCAGGCTCTAATTACAAAATTCTGGTATTTGGTGAGTGGGGAAAGTTTGTAGAATACATTCATAGTTTCCAGGTGTTACAGGCTGTCTCAAAAGCTGAGCCCTGTGTGCGTGTGTGTGTGGGAGGGGGGGGCGGATTGTATATTGTGTGCCAAGAAAATCAGAGAACACGTTAGAGGTTTTCCTTGAAAGGCAGTGGAACCTTAAGATCAGCAGGGATTTCGGTTAAAGAACAACACTGGTTGTCCATGCGTTTAAAAATAGAATAAGGTGTAGGAAAGAGGTCTTGTTGGTCAGGAAGATAGGGAGTCCTGATTGTCGGTGCAGATTGTCAGGGTGAGTGCCGCCACAGGTATAGGGGCACGGTGCTGCGGTGAGGTAACTGAGAAGGGGTAGCAGTCCAGACGCATGCTCAGATGGGTTGAACGATCATGATGGAGAATCTTAAGTAGCATGGCTCTTGAAGCATAGAAGTTAGAACAGGCAGTATCCAAATCCTAAATAAACTTGAGTCCAAGGAAGTAATTAAGACAATCTGTAGCATAGTGTTTAAAGAACATAGGCCCTAGAGTTAGACTGCCTGAATTCAAATATTAAACTTGTATTTAAGAGTTCTTGGGACCTTGCATAAGTTACTAAAACTTTCTTTGCCTCAGTTCCCTTATCTATAAAACCTCATAGACATGAGAATCAAAAGTGACAATTTGTGAAACTCAGCAGTGCCTGGAACACAGCAAAGTTTTTATACTCATTAGATGTTACTAGTTCACAGCCACTGGGTTGTAGGTCTAGCGCCCAGGAGCAAGATCAAATAACTCTCTGTTGACTTTTCTACGTAGGGAACCTGGAGACACATAATTTCATCATAACAAGAACATGTCTTTGACTCAGAGCCTGGGGTTGGGCTTAACATGCCTTAACATGCGCCCGGCCCCCAGTAGGCATTTAGTGTTTGTTGAACCAACTCTGTAGCCACAGCTGAAGGAACCGGGGATGCTGAATTTCAGAGCATGCTGATAAAACAATACAGTATTCCTAATCCTCTTTCCTTTTCATTTAAAAAACATGGCAACTTGTCTTCATGGAGCAAGATTAAGTATATATCTTGTGAATATGTGGCTTTTTTCTCTTAATACATGTCTTTTTTTCTCTTAATCTAAAAAGATGATCAACAGTATATGAGGAAGAGATAGAAAACCAGAGAATAATCTTAACAAAAGTGGGTGGGAAAATGAAATATTTGCAAACTATTGATTTTTTTTAAATTATGAAGTCATTTTTTTTAGTGGAAAATATGCCAAGTTTGATTACCTTCTTTCTTAGTGTGTAGTGAGAGGTTAGTTTATACTTTTGGTGCTGAAGGGCTCCCGAGAGGCCAGGGGAGGCCGCGGCCCAGTGCCCGTGTCCAAGCTCTTGTTACTGTACAGGAAAGAATTCGACAGCAAGACAGAGACTCAGCAGAGCACAGCAGATGCATTGAAGTGACAGTAAGCACTCAAAGGAGTGCGGGCAAACTCAGTGAGTCATGCTGAGGGGGTCGGATGGAGGTTTTCATCAGCAGTGGGAGAGGGGAAGGAACGGGCGGGCTGTGCTCTCTGGCACAGGGGTTGGTCGTGGCCACAGCTTGTCTCAGTCCCTCCTCTCTGGACTGTGGCTCTTTCCCTGATCTTCTCAGAACTGTCATGTGATCTGAAGAGCAGAGCAGCTTCAAAACTGCAAGGGAGGTCCGCGTTGCCAACTCTGGCTGAGTCTGGATTTTGTTTGTCTTAGCTGTTTCTTACCCAGGAAATTGGGAGGTGGCAGCAGTGGGCAGGTGTCTAGCCACAAGTCACATCCACAGCGTCCTCACCTAGAAGGGAAGGCATGGGGTAGAGCCCAGGGACTCCATTTCCTAAGCTGTCCTCCTGTCTCACTGTCATTGTTTCATCTCATATGTTTATTATACTTCTTTAAATATCTCTTCATTTGCATTTTATTGCAAGAAGAATTTACTTGAAATTGTTTCTTTAGACAGGTTTCTTAGCTCTAACGTAATCTTATCTTCTGCATGTTCCAAAAAATAAAGCCTATAGATTATGTGCATACATGTCTAAAATAGAGGGAAAATGAAAACAAAGATTTATTGTAAGAAAAAGAAAATGAACTTAGAAAATTTTTCAAATGTTGTGTGTGATAAGTTAGTCATAGTGAAAACCTTGTGTCAAAAGGCCAGGTTCCAAGTCAAAACTTCTATTTTTTGGTAAATCTTTCTTTTTTAACTCTGTTTTCCTTAATTATGGAATTCATCTGACTTGGTGTGCTTGCATCACAGGACTGTTTCTGGGGGACGGAGTTAAATAACGGGTAGCATGTGTTTATATCAGTGCTTCCCAGCGTTTGGGGAAGACATGTAAGTTCATTTCTGGGAGTGGGTGGGGCTGAGACTTCCTCGCTGAAATAGTTTACACATGTCCAGGTCATCCATGTCTAGGACGTGAGCGCAGCCTTTCACTTACTGAAGATTCTGAGAATGCCTGTGTTTAAGAGTTTGTTAAATTTTGAGAATAAGCACAATTTACCACAGAACCCTTATGCAAATGTAAGATGTCACCACTTGGCCTGTTCGCACATAATGTCTGGTCTTCTATCCCCGTCCAGTAGACCCCGCATGCTCATTCCGGGTCCCACTCGCTGACATGTGAGACGGGGAGGATTATATGTCTGCAAAGACATTTAACATTGTGATAGAATGTTAAGCTTTCTGGTGTGCTGACATCTAAATGTAGAAGCTGGTCTACGGTGATATGATGTGCTAAAAATTATGCTTTAAATCTAACACCAGGATGATTTTGGATTTGTGTGTTCATGTCTCCAGCCAGGAAGATTAACAGTAAATAAAAATGTGTTTCAGCCGTGTCTCCATTGCTATGTGTTTGGTAGCAAATAGGAAAATTATCCAGAGATTTGAAGTTTTCAACTTTTATATTATATGTATGTACATACACACACACGTATCCCAACTTTCTTATTTTAACAAGACATGCTCTTAATTCTTGCCTTTCCTCTAAACACAGACTGAGTAGTGGCATAGAGGAAAGGGGGTCACACTTTCTGGGGAAATTTTTTCTAATACTGATTATTTTTTCTAATGGTTTTGATCAGTTACTAATGTTCTGTCTTTGAAGACTTTGTTTCTGGTTCTCAAATATCATGCTCTTTTGCCTAAAGTCAACCTGGAACTCTGACCTTGGTCCAGGATGGGGGTGGGTGCTCCAATGCGTACAAGACCCGTGCTATGTGAGGGTCTTCCCTGAGTTCTCTCCGTAGAAAGCACTTGCCCACCTCTCAAACTTACAGTGTCCACTTCAGCCGCATACAAACATCAATGCCCCTGAAACCTCAGAGTATGAGTCCAGATGGTGGGCTAGTTTCCCCTTCCTGGCTCTAATACAAAGGATTTTTGGTGATGGGTAGCAAATGTCAGATATTTTTATAGTATTTTCACCTGGTGAAAAGTCAAAAAATGCTAGAAATACCATGAGAGATGATGAGAGCTTTTTAAAAGTGCTTTCTGCATACTCCTTCTCCTCCTCTATGTTTAGCTTCTCCTTCCTATTGTAGTGAAAGAAGCAGACATTGTCTTTGTCACATGTATGTAAGCAACCTGGAACCAGAAGCTAGACTGAAGTATGTCCGTAACTGATGAAGTTCAGAGTGACTGAGAGGTGTGCAGACAGGGCTATGGGTGTACATTAATACAGAAGTTGGACACCAGGCTTGAGTTGATTTTTTTTTGCTATGCAAATATTTAATTGGTCTTTTTAAAAATTTCTTGGTCTGGCATTAATTAATGGAGTACACAGATTTATAGGTAATCTAAGATGAAAAAAAATGTAATGGTAAATTGTGCATTATAAGCTAACCACCTAAAAGTTGACTCCTTTTCTTGATCTCTGGGCACAGTATGTATATATTGTCATTAGCAGTTCATGGAGATGCTTTCATTTCTCCCACAAAATTTTGACCCCTATTTAACCAGGGTCAATCTTTGCTGCTTAGTGCCACTACAGAAGTAACAGTACCCTCCAGTCTGATGGATGGGAGAACAAACAGTTTTTACCAGGAATGATCTGAACCTTTCTGGGTTCCTAGAGTCTAATGGGTTGAATTTGCGGCCCCGTTGATCTAAAAGTCAGCCAGTGATCGCTGTTCACAGGAGGATGGATTGGTATATCTAATCTTGTTGTTGAAGTAATATAATGTGATTTGATTCTCCTGACAGCACATGTTAGCTTTGTTTTGTCCTAGGTTAACATCAGTGTCTATTTCTAAAATTTTACAGGTGAAATTTCCCCACGAAAATGTTATCTCCTAAAAGATAAGTAACTACTGAAGTGTGAGCCTACTTAAACTGAGTCTTTGCCAGCTTGACTTGAAGTGGGAACACGTTCACACGCTACAGCCCAGTGATCTACGCTCTCATTTTAGGGCAGGAAGCTCTCATGTGGGGCCACACACAGCCTCCACCTGGCGGTCGTCCCCACAAAAGCCTCTCTTCCCATCCCTGAAGTATAAAAACACAGCAGGGGAAAGATGGGCAGGACAAACTAGCAGGAGCAAGTTTGTGGCAGTGCCTTTCTGATGTAGCCTGTGTTAGGTGAAAGGCAAAAGGAAGTTTTCTTTTCTGCCACTTAGAGTAAACTTTCAGTTATCAAACTGCAGTGTGGCCCAGATATTTTGTAAGTCACAGTCTTCCCAACAGTAACATCTGACCTTTACTGTGTTCCAGATCTGATTCCAGGTCTTTTGTAGACATTAGCTCATTAAGTCCTAGTGGTATTGTAAGGTTAGACACATTACTATTATTATCATCCCATTTTACATATCAAGAAATGGAAGTCAGGAGTTGGGAAATGGCAGAGCTGGAATTGAAATTCAGAGGTCTGTGTCCAGAGACTGTGCTCCTGTGAAACTATGCTCCAGGCCTCGAGGATTTCCTTGTTGTCACATCTGTAAATCAAATAAAAAACTACAGAAAAAAGGGAGTTGCAAGGTCTTTTCCAAGTAAGAGGGGTTAGAAGTGCAGTGATCATTATCATCTAAACAGCCCATTTTCAGTGCTTTCTTTCTCATCCTCAGGCCAATAATGAAATCATAGGAAATTATATTTTCACAAGTTGTGCGAGGGAGAATTGGCTAGGAGGGAAGGGATTATTTCAAAGGAATATCCCAATGATGGTTTTTAGTTGCTGTTGCTCTGCCTGTCTCTTGCTGTGAATGTTTCCTTGTGGGCTTTGAGAACGGGATAAAACTAAGGTGTGTCTTCCTCTTAAGACCTATATATGAATGTTTATTCCTATCAAATATGCTGAAATATTTACAGAAGCAGTGGCCAAATTTCCTATATATTGAGGGAACAGCACCTGGAAATGACCATACCCTTGGGACTTTAGAAAATCATTTTGCAACTCACACCATTGGTGGCATCTCTGATATTCACATCCATATTATCAGTATTTATCATTAAAAATATTATCACTTCTGATCATATCATTCATCAGCAGAATCCTGAGATTACTTACTAGTAGATTCAAGTCAACTCAAAGTGGGAAAGTCTGGTACTTTTTTTTTTTTTTTAATTGAAGAGAGGACATCAACATCTACCATATTAGATGCAAAATGTACTATGTCACTAAGTATGTCAGATGTGTATTAACATAACTTTAGTAAACTAATTTAAATTTTAAAGTATATTATTCATGTACTGAAAAGTAAGGAGATACAAGGATTCTTGATCCTTCAATTAACTTTACAAACTTGTCTTGGGTACCAGGCAGTAGGCTTACTCTGGGAATATAATTGATAAAATAAAGTCCATAAGGGGCATGTAGTCTTGTAAGTAAGACACATAGGTTCACCAATAACTAAATATGTTAAATGTTATGAAAGATGATTATACCAAAGACGATGAAAATACAGAGACATACAAGTTGGACTGCGGGAGTCAATGAAAGGTGCCTGACAGCTGAGAATTCCTACCAGGCAAACAGTTTCATTCCTGCTGAGAGAGCAGTGTGTATGAAAGCATAGAGGAGAGAGCATGGCTTGTTCTGAAAATAGTTTATTCTGACCAGAGAGATGGGTGGAAAAAGAGAAGAAGCTGGCGAAGTATTTGGGTGGGGGGAGGAAAATAAGCCATTTGTGAAGGGGTATGTACACCGCCCGCTAAAGCTGGTGGTGATTATTGTGGAATTGCAGCGGGAAGATATGATTCAGAATCACCTCTGGGAAGATCATAGGGACAGTCCTTTAAAGAATGGATTGGAGGTGAACAAGACCTAAGATAAGATCACTTGGGAGGCTGTGGCAGATCCCTAGGGATGAGGTGAGGTGTCAGTGTGAGAGAAATTAAGGAGGTGGATGCTATTCGTTTTAGAGATCAATTGATTTTGGAATTGAGGGAGAAGTAAATATTTAGTGTGATTCTCAGTTGCTAATGGAGATGTCTGGCCATTTATTGAGAGAGAAAACACCAAAAGAGTAAGTTTGGAAGGTAGGACATCAATTCCCATTGTTAGACATCTTTCCTTTAAATAGCATACCTAAAACACCGTTGGGTATAAGATTCTGGAATTTAGGAAAGAGATGAGCTTACCATATTAATTTGAGTATTATCTTTAGTCTTTTTATAGTCATCTGCTATCTACATGATGACTTTTTTTTAATATCTATCAGGGAATTACATGCTATTTCCCCCTCATGAGACATTAGGTAATTGTAATTTCTAGGGCCACTAAGGGAAGCCTAAATTGTAAGAGACTGTGATTAGAAAATGGAAAGATGGCATCCTCTTGACCCTGGCAAATTGGCAGAGATGAGAATCCACAAAGCCTCTGAGTACTATACCTCTGAGAAAGGCACCTCACGTCCCTACTCACATCACTGTGAATAGTCTTCCTTCCGCTTTTCGTGGCATTTAGAATTCAACATTCATCACTTTTAAATTCATTTCAGTCTGTGTGGTAGGAGCTAAAATCTAAATCATTTAGTTGTTTTGAGAGAAAAGTTGTGAGAAGTCCCATATTAGGTCTATATTGCTCCTAAGTATCCTGTAGAAAAAGTATCGATTCTAATTCTTCTCTTTCCCAACTCTCATGTTTTAGTGTAAGTATCCTGAATGAAGCAAGGGGAAAATATGACATCTTTAATTTTTCACAGCTATATATGGAGTGATATATAATGTGACACTATTAAAATTAAATATAGCTGCAAATGAAATGTTAACACAAATCAAGAAAATACAACAAAATGGAATGTAAACATAAAGATGTTAATAGTTAAATATTTTTTGTCATAAAATATTGTTACTTTTATAAAAACCTTTGCTTATGATAACATAAGAATTCTTTAGACAACTTGAGTCAGGGAAATTTTTATCTTGATCTCCAAATGATATTTCCTCCCAGACTTCTGAACAACTTATATTCACCTCATGGATATGTCATCAATCTGTTATGTGTGAATGGACACTATTCTTTCCTGTACTTGACCAAATGTTTCATTTCCTGGAAATCAGATTACTTAAATGCAACAAACAGATGGCCAGAGAGTACTGTAGTACTTACTCTGCCATGAAATTTATTATCTGAATTCCTGAGGTAGGCCTGGAAAGTTAGCAAAAATCCTTTCTGAACACTAGTATTCTGTATTTGATGTGCAGTTGTCAAGCCATTTTTTGATTACCATATTTTGCCATGTATAATGCACACCCATGTTTTTAAGCCAAACTTTCTGGGGAAAAAAATCTCTCATTTGAATTCAATTATTTACTTATTTATATTTAACTACTTGTTTTCTGAGTTATAAAGGAATTTTAGCATTTATTTTTTAACACATTATAGTACAAGAAATTTTAGGTAACAAATAATTAAAAACACAAGGACAGATATGAGGTATTTCAAGTACTACCCATGTATAATGAGCACCCTTATTTTTCCCTCAAATATTTGGGCAAAAAAGTATGCATTATACCTGGCAAAATAAGGTAATTCAGTTGCTTTGGACATTAGGAGGAAAACACTGAATAACTATTTTATACAGAAAAGTATAGTCCTAGCTGGTGTCACTCAGTGGATTGAGCACTGGCCTATGAACCAAAGGGTCGCCAGTTCAGTCAGGGCGTATGCTAGGGTTGCAGGTCAGGTCCCCAGTAGGGGGCGTGCAAGAGACAACCACGCATTGATGTTTCTCTCCCTCCCTTTCTCTTTCCTTTTCCCTCGCTCTAAAAATAAATAAATAAAATCTCTTTTAAAAAAGAAAAATTTATATATTTTATATTTTACATAGAAAATTTAAATTGTGAACAAGTCACATGGACTAGTGTGATTGAAGCATATCTTAGAGTTACTCTTAAGTTATTAAAAAGATAATATGAATTATGCATGATAATAGAAAATAATAGCTTGAATTTTTTTTCTATTTCCAGTCTTCAATATTATCTTCCCTAGGCTAAAGAAATACTTTCTATCAGTATAGTATGAAAATTTGGAGAAATATAACATGATTATATTCTGTTCTTTTTTTATTGTTACATGTAAAAACAAGCTTGGTCATTTGGTTTAATGCAAAAAATACAGGTCATGCATAAGAATTTATGGTGGCCTTTTCTCAAGAATACATAATAAAGTTTAAAAATACCAACTTACATATCAGTTATGCAGGGAAAATAAAGTTATTATGCTTTTGGAAAGATTTTTCAGCTACCACTCAATGTATTCTTTAGCAAACCTGTACAGCATAAGGTTTTTATTAAAGATCAAGGGCCAACTACAAAAAATGAATGAGTTCAAACTTTTCTAAAACTTTTTTTTTACCATTTGTGTATATATAGCCTTTAGTTCAGTGCTTTCGTTGAATATATTTTCTTAAAGATGTATATACCTAAGTGTATTCAAAATTCTTTATCAAGAAACAGCAACATTTTTTCTAATTCTTTTCATAAAAATGCTATTAGAGGACATTTGTAGAGTCCTTCAGATTTACAGTGAACATGGCACAACTTAGTTAACCAGGAAGAATCTTATTAATCTTTTCCATAATCTTCTGCTAGAACAGTCTGGGTATATACCAATTAGATAAACACATTCAAGTTCGGTTCTCTGTATAGGGGATGCTCCTCAAGTCATGTGATAGAGTAGGGGAAAGGAAAAAAGGGATATATCGAGCGAAGAACTTTAGTACCACCGAGAATTTGCATACCTGGAGGAATACAGGTAGAGGCACAGGAAGGTTAACATTGCATGTGCTGTATTGTGGCATGTATAATGCACACCCACGTTTTTGGCCCAAACTTTCAGGAGGAAATCTTTCATTTTAATTTTTTAATTCAGTTATTTATTTATTTATATTTAGACACAAAACCCATTATTGTGTTCCAGGGTATTATTTTACATGCGATATCACCATTTCTTTCTAATGTTACACTTTTAACACTTCAGCATAAATAAAAGAATTAAAAACATACAGATACAGAATTAGTACTACCCATGTATAATGCGCATCCTTATCCCCAACCCAAATTTGGGCAAATGCACATTATACGTGGCAAAATACGGTATATCAGATAATTTAGGTAGAAGAGCATCTAGGTCATCTACTGACTCTTATTCTCACCCATCTTCATAGCTGAAAACTAAGCAGAAGCAGCAGGCTGAGCGCTGTGGAGTGAGAGTGCGAGTTTGTTAATCCCACCCACTCTGCCACGCACTTGAGCTGTCCAGGAGACAGCAACAGTACCGCTTCTGTCCTCTGCTTTTGCCCCTGAGGTTGCTCTCCCCTAGCCTTGTTCTACTCCTTCACACTCTAGGTCTTCCTCTGTCTACACACAAGGGCCCCTTTGCCTTGCTGCCTACTTCTCTTGTCTGCTCCTTTCCGATTTCGTTGTCCCTGTTCCCCACCTAAACAGCAAGGCCTTGGCAATTTAGGGAAGCCCAACTCCTTAGAAAACTGCTGAAGTGCTTAAAGTTATAGTAAACATAACAAATAGTAAGTTAAGGAGATATTCAAAAGAGGAAGGTGCACTTAGCACATCTCATAGTGAACTTGTCACAGGAGAATCGTAACTCAGGCAGGATTCTCATGTTGTTCTTAAAGCTTCTGCTGTGGTCATTGATTTAAAAGAGGACAGCTGACACACCTAGACACCCAGAGCTTGACAGTCTGTCCAGTGGGATGGGCTCCTCTGTCAGGGAAGGGTGTGTAAGAAAAACGAAGTGAGACAGTCTGTGCACAGGTTCAGGTGTGAGCAATGCGATCACTTAAATGCCACACTGCATGTCAGACAGACGTATGTAGTCATTCCTTAGAGTCTCCCACCTAAGGACCTGGCGCTTCCATAACGGTCAAAGCCAAAGGGTATCTGCCCTTACTTGTAGGCAGTCAGGACAGATAAGGTAAGAGTAGTGAGAAAGTAAGTTTTAATCCTGCCCTCTCTCCACGGCTTCATCTCTGACCAGGAGAGAACAGCTCTGCAGGCTGAGTGTCTGAAGTAGCCAGATTTGACCAGTTAACAGTTTCAAGAACAATGACTTCTAGAGGTGAAAGGCCATTGGGTGGAGGGGCAGGCATCTCTTGGACCACATTCAGAAACTTCCTATTCCGTGACTGTATTACGCTGCATGATTTGACACCTAGGCATAAAAATCAAAAAGCCTGGTCAGATATCTGGGTCAGAGATCAAAATTACCAAATAGTAGAAGGACACCCCGAGCATCCTGGGAGCTTCTGCCAACCATGGTGGGGCTCCACATCCGGGCTACCAGGCTCTCCTCGCCAGCCTGCAGCACAGAGGACAGCTGCAGGGCAGACGCACCACAGTGCCTTCTGCCACCGGGCACCCATCTGTGAGGTCTGAACAGAGAGCCATTTCAGGTTCAAGTAGTTTGTGAAAACTCATTTTATCACTCACTGAGGTTTTTTTTCTAAGATAAAGCATGTATTTATATTTTCCTCTGTTCAGCTGTTAGCAAATTTAAGTTTGTTCCTGTCTTTTTTCTTTAGGTAGTTTCATTCATAATTTTTTTCTGTTTCTCGTTGAAATACAAATGGAATATGTAATCGTTTTTTAAATACCAGGATTTTTTTTTGTTATTGTGTATAGAAAATAAAGAATAAAGGTCAGATGATCAAAGCCTTTTGTTGATAACCTGAGCCTGACATTCAGACATAAACATTATTACACAGACCCATCTAATGTTACAAGTAATTTTGCTTGACATATATGACAATTAACATGTCAAGTCAAAGGCAGCCTATTATTACTAGCCTTTACTTTATTGTGGAGATAACAATGCAGGACTACACCTAGCATCGTATCCCAGGCAAAGCAGAGGCTCTAGGAATTTTTTTTCTGTTTTCATAGTCATCTTCACACCGTTCAACCATAAAAGAGCTTCCGTAGCAAACTCCAGCCTCCAGTAGCAGAGCAGTTCCAGAAGGTTTTGACTAATGTGCTTCATCAGTGCAGTCAGATGCTCCACATCTACAAATGTCATCCTTTCCACATTAAATTTCTACCACCTGTGTGAGGTGGACTTGCATGCATGTTTAGGACATTGTGCTTAATACTGGAGATGAGCCTAAGAAAGTATAGATTTCTCAATATGGTATTCTAATTAAAACCTAATTAGCAATTCACTGTGCTGGAACTTGGATTTTTAGCCTAGAAAAAATAATTTCACTGTGCATAGAAAGTAAAGATGTAGTTTTTGGAAGCATTAAAATTTCAAAAATATAAGGCAACACATGTGGAATTTAGAGGTGTTAAAAATCTTAGCTGTGGGTTTCTTCATAGCTTGTAACTTGAACAGTTTTGTATAATCAGTGAGTTTGCCAACCAGTATCAAAAAACTCATTTTCTTCAAGTGCTTTATTTATCTTTAATAGAACCTTCATCACCCTGGTGTTGTAAATCTGGAGTGTATGTTTGAAACGCCCGAAAGAGTGTTTGTTGTTATGGAAAAACTCCATGGAGACATGCTGGAGATGATCTTGTCAAGTGAGAAGGGCAGGTTGCCAGAGCACATAACGAAGTTTTTAATTACTCAGGTAAGAAATCAATTACAGACAAGAAAGAAAGATAATATTTAATATCAAATGTTATCACTGTTTAACTGTAGCTTTTGAGCCTTGGTGTTTAGTCACTACCTCCACAGTCTAAACTACACTCAGAAAGGTCGCGGTGGCTTACTGAATTGTCTGTGGTATCCAGAGTCCAGTTTATAGCTGTGGTATCCAGAGTCCAGTGTACTAAATGACTAATGTATATAAAGGCCCATGTATTAAAAGTACTGATGACATTTTAAAATTAACCAATGTCACCCCAATAAATTCAATAAAAATAATTAAATACATAATTCTTTAAAAATACACACTGAGTCCTGCTTCCTTGAAAAAAAATCAATATTATTGAATTTTACCTATACCTGTCTTGATTGCTATGTGAATACCATAAAATGCTAGTCTTCCATCAAAATTTCCTTAGAAACCTGCTGTGTTAATCCAGCTTATTTCAGTGTCTTGAGCGTAAAGAAGCTTAACTGTACATTGTGAGTTCTCTCATGGCCTTTTAAATTTATGTCCTTGTAAAATACATTTTAAAATAAACTAATAGACCAAAGTGAAATTATTTCGATAATTTTCTTTTTTTATAGATACTCGTGGCTTTGCGGCATCTTCACTTTAAAAATATCGTTCACTGTGACCTCAAACCGGAAAACGTGTTGCTTGCCTCAGCAGACCCTTTCCCTCAGGCAAGTATGAAAGCCTGTCCCAGCAGAAAGCCAGCTACAGCGACACTGGCTCCCAGCAGGCAGCATTCTGTCACCTTTTCCCTCGAAACCATTATTTGTTTCCAATTTCGCATGTTCATTTCCATCCATAGCTTACGTTCCTGTGTTGTTAGGACTGCAGCTTGTATACTCTGGCTTCTCAGCTCAGCCTGCTTAGAGTACACAGCAAGTCTTCTCATTCAGCTCTTCTAGCTTCTGTCGTGTGCAGATCCTAGAGAAGGGGCGGCTGGGGAGCGAGAACACTTAACAGGCCCAGGATGCCACCAGCTCTCCAATGCTGGTCAGACATGAGAGTTCAGTGCTATTCTCAGGGAAAAGTGCAAAAGTGTCTTCTTCTCCTCAACTCAGAGGATGGAAAACGCCTGGATCTCTCCCCAGGGAGTCATGTATCTGACGTGACCTGACCAAGGTGCTGTCCTGCCTGACTTCGCTGATGCCTTCAGGTCCTGCCTGGTCCCTGACACCTTCCGGGTGTCCATGAAGAGCTAATTATGAGATTATTATGGATGACATGACAGGTCTTGTGCTTATCCTTAAACCGTTTATCCTATAAGCCTTTAAATCCATCGCCTCCCTGATTCACAGGATGTTTTCCTGCCTTATAAAACAATATTACGCACTTCCAAGTATACGTATTATCACATTTATCTCTTGGTTTTGGGGGATGAGGGAGGAAGGAAAATGTTTAGATGATATTTTTATGAATGAAAGCATACTTTTGTGTCACTACATAAACCACTAGCTTCAAGTATATAAAATGGAAAAGAGCTATGACTTCCACCGTGAGGAATCCATACAGTGTACCAAGGTATCACAGTTGTCTTTGGCGGACGAGCGCTAAGATGCTCCCAGCTTGTGACCTTACCATTTCTGCACACCATTGTTATCAATAGGTGAAACTTTGTGACTTTGGTTTTGCCCGGATCATTGGAGAGAAGTCTTTCCGGAGGTCGGTGGTGGGTACCCCTGCTTACCTGGCTCCTGAGGTTCTGAGGAACAAGGGCTATAATCGCTCTCTGGACATGTGGTCTGTCGGGGTCATCATCTACGTGAGTCTGAGTGGCACGTTCCCGTTTAATGAGGATGAAGACATACACGACCAGATCCAGAACGCAGCTTTCATGTACCCACCAAATCCCTGGAAGGAGATCTCTCACGAAGGTAATAGTTTCCATTCAAAAATAATAGTGCTTATATCCTTGTTATATTATTATTCCAGTTGTTAATTATTAAATGTATAAATGCTCAGTGTGGATTGCCCATTGGAATAGAGGAACAAATTGATTGAGGTGGATTGGGAAGAAAAAGGACATGGGGACCAGAGATACCTCCTGGTGACATTGTGCATGTGTTATGGAGAACTTGAGAAATGCATATTAAGAGGTAAATGAAACAAAGAGAAATTGTTAATATTTTGGTATACTTCCTTATAATATATAAATATTTATAATTTGATATAGTGATAATACCTAACCTTTAATCTTAGTATACAGCTAAGAGTACATGCCTCTTTCTGTGTTAAGTACTTTTAATCTATTATGTACACAAGGACTTTATTGATACTGATATTTTAATGATCATATTACATATATTAGTATGCCAGGTTCTTTGTGTACTGACTTCCTTTGCGTGACATTAGAGCACGTATGTTATTTTCTTTAGCCATGTCCCTGGTATTTATTCAGTATTAGATCATCTTTATGTATAATTTCTTATGTGTATCTCTGATGATTTTTTTCAGATAGGTTAACTTGGCATTGTTACATTATTTAACTTCTTCTAAATAAATGCTTCCTTCGTAAAGAAAGAGAGATAGGTTTTAAAGAATTGGTGAAGAGAGTCAGGGCAGAGAAAACGGCTCACTGAGTGCTTCGGGAAGGAGCTCCTCTGTGAAAGTCCTGTGGAGTTTAATTCTCACAAAAACCGTAGATAGGTTTCACGATTATACCTATATTTCAGGTGAGAACACTGAGGCAAAAGAAGTGACACCACAGGCCAAGTCACACAGCCAGTAAGCGGGAGGCCCAGAATTTACACCGAGTCTGCACCTAACTTTTAAACCACTAGTCCTGCTGGGTTTTTAGTTTTCAGGCAACATCTAGTTCTAAGTTCGCTCAGGTTTTTTACCACTTAAAAAAGGAAAATTAATTAATAGATAACATCTATTTGATAACTATTATTGCATGTGGTTGTGTAGAAATCAGAGAACAGCATAATTAAGTTCTTAGACGTCTGTTAGTGTTAAATGCCAAGAGCCATCCATCATCAGGGCTTTGAATTACTATTAGCAACAACTTTTTTCAACATCCTTAATTAGTTATAAATCATAGCTAGATGGATATATCCTGAAGGGATCTGTGATCGACAAAAGAACTGTCATGTAGCCAAAGGACTAATGAAATATTTAGGATAATTCAACAGAGGCAAAAGTGAAGTGCAATTTTTTTTCAGGAGACAGAAAAGGGGGAATTATTGAATCACCTTGTGACCAGTACCCATGCTAGGCAACATGTTCCTAAATATGGTCACCATTATGTTGGATACCTGCTAGCCAGAAAGCCAGTAAAATAACAAGGTTCTTAAAAATAACCAAAGTGCAAATCAGGAGCATCTCTGAGGCCACTTTCCTGTTACACAGGCGTAGAATGTTAGGAAAGTAACTTTGCTTTAAATGTTTTTTCTTGAAATAGCACAGTATTTTCTTTTAAAGTGATGGAACAGATGGTGCCCTCTGGTATTATGGAAATGTGCTGGCCTTGTATGCAGATATAAACTGTTTAGGCAAAAAATCAATAGCTATAGACTATGAATGTTTAGTTACCATTGGAAGCGGAGACCAGAAACATAGAAATCAATAGCTCAAGACACTCTTGTTGGAAAATCAGGAAATGCACACAATACACATACATCGTAAGTAGCAGTAAAGGAGAAGACAAAACATAAAATGTCTTTCAAAGAACTAGAAAGCTTGTTGGAGAGGTGAATTATATGAATTTGGGAAAATGTTATTTATTTCTTTGAATTGTTAGCTAGGTATAAAATTGGGGTCCCCGAGGTCAGAGGTAAAAAATCACTGTGGGCTTGACTAGTTAGAATTACATATTCAGAGGAGGTAGAACGTAGGCCTGTCACTAAGGAATGAAAAGGAAGAAAGGCAGCATTTCAGTAAGAGGGCATTATATCATATAATTCAAGAGGCATTATACTTGACCACGAAGCACACGTTTAGTTTGCATATAAAAATATCTGAGTGCTAAAAAAATTCCTACCCCTCAAAGTGGTGTGGAGACCGGCTCAGGCAGAACGCTCAATTTTCCAAATGACTCAAGCATCATTTTGGAATTAACTGGCCTCTCTTCTCAGCATTTTCCTGTAGTTCATTCTTCCCTTTGATGCACAGGAGTTGTGCTGTTTGCTAATCAAGGTTCTGAATGGCAAATGAATTACCTAACTGCTAGTGTATAAAGAGAACTTGTACTTGAACCTAAAGAAAAGTTGGTTAAATTATGTCATACCAGGCGAGGTAGGTACAGGCCCAGATTCTATCCCACTACCTTGTTGGGAACAAATAATTTCCTGATTAGAAGTTGTAATGGACTGCTGGCACCAAGTGATACTAAGCACGTGGAATCTAATAAATACACAAGCAAACTGGTATCTGGCAAAGGGTGGTCTCAACTGATATTAGTACAATTTCAATCTCAGGATCCTTTAAACCACACCAGAACCACTAAGAATCCAGATACTTGGAAATAAAAATTCAGGCAGGCACCTCAGTCAAAGGTGAAGATCACCAGTCAAGCAGTTTGAGATGTAGTCCTATCTGCTATTCTAATTAGCCATCACTGACCTTTCTTGGGCTTCAGTTCCTCAACTGTAAAGCAGGGTAATGATTTCTGCCTACATAATGAGGTGGTAATCGAGACAGAATGAAGTAAAGGTTGTGAGAGGCACCTCTAATGGCAGGTGTGGGGCAAGCCAAGGGTTGGCTCGCTAAATTAACCGTTCGATAGCGGAACGCTAAATTAAGAATTGCTGTGGAGGGTAACCAAGGATTGATTGTACAATTGTAGAAAATATACACACACTGGTGATTCCCAAGTGTTCTTCAGACATATCTTTAATTGTATTTTTTTTTCTTGGCGTGAAAAGGCAAGAGGAAAAAAGTTATAGGGTCTTTGTAGCATACACGGATGTGTCAGAATGAAAAATTTCCTTTAGCATGCATTTTTTTTCTGTTAGTTTAGACATGGACTTGATGCAGCATAGCGCTGTCTGTTGGAGTGCTGGGGCTGTCGCCATGCCGTGGGATCTTTGCAACAGTCCCCTTCAGAGTGACTTGTTTTAGTCTGTAGTGGAAACCAGAAAGGTTAAGTCACTTGCCTCAGGTTACACAGCAGTACTTCAAATCATTTATTTTTACTCCTTACACCATACAGTGTCACACACCAAAGGGTACTTATTGCTTACGGCTTGGTATGGAGGCCCTATAGAGAATGTTTTAAAGATGTTAATTATTTTTGCTGTGATAATATCATAAGCCACATACTGGCATTCTTAATTGATCACTGAATTAAACAGGACTCTGTGCAAATCATAGAAACCTACCTCTAACTAACTTAAGCAGGAGATAATTTGACTCACATGTCTGGGAAATCCAAAAGATGGACATCATTCACATGGACGCTGCCGAGTGAAAGGTGGAGAAAGTGTCACATTTCTCCGTCTGTCCATTCTGCCTTATGTTATGATGGCTCCCTTCATATTTGGACTCTTCGTGTGGTTCAGAGTGATCCCCATAGCTCCAGGCTTACATGCTATTCACTGCACATGATCTCAGAATGGAAGAATAATTCTCTCAGTAGCCATAGAGCTTCTGACACGAGCGCTGATTGGCTGTGCTTTAATCCCACGTCACCCGAGGAACAATCACACCATCAGCCCAGGAGTCTGGCCTGACGGCCATATGGGCGATGCAGAGTGCCTCCAGGTCAGAGAGAGAAAGTTCCTGCAGGGAAAAGATACTAGGCCAAAAACAAAACCAAAAGCATTAACAGGTGCCCATTATAAAAGTTGTTTTTTTGTTTAGTTTAGTTTTGTTTTGTTTTGCGTGGTGTGTGTGTGTGTGTGTGTGTGTGTGTGTGTGTGTGTGTGTGTGAATCGAGGTATGATTTGAAAAGAGAAAATTTGAGGAAAACTTAACTTAGCATATGTTATAAGCAAAATGAAGATTGTAAAATGAAATTTTGAGAAAAGTATAATTGCTAACACTTCTACAGCATCTGCACCGTAATGAAGCACTACTTTAAACACTATATATATGAACTCATTTAATTGCCCCCAACCTTTGAGAAGATATTATTATTGTTTCCATTTTAAAGGGGAGGCAGTGCAGGGAGAGATGGTTAAGTGGCTTGCCCAGGGCGGGACCCAGGGACAAGTCCTGTCAACCAGGTCCAGGGTAGATATTGTTACCCACTGCTTTTACATTCTCGTGGTTATCTTCTTGATGGATTGAACCATGCCGTCATATTAAATTTTTAATATGCTTTTACATGAGCTTCAAGCTAGAGTAGCCACACAATTTCTAATAATGTCTAAAAATATAGGGAAACAGCCCTAACTGGTGTAACTCAGTGGGTTGAGCATTGGTTTTGTGAACCGAGAGGTCGCTGGTTCTATTCCCGGTCAGAACACATGCCTGGGTTGCAGGCAAGTTCCCAGTTGGGGACGTGCAAGAGGCAACAAATCGATGTTTCTCTTACATATCGATGTTGCTTCTCTCCATCTCTTCCTTTCTTCTTTTCCTTCTCTAAAAATAAATAATAAAATCTTTAAAAAATATATAGGGAAACAGGATTACATTGTGGAAGACATGAGTTGAGAGCTCTTCTACTTAAGAGTCCTCAGGACTGCTTTCAAGTTACTTGTTCTCTCAGGTCTCAGTTTTCTTGTCTGAAATAGGATGATACAAATGCCTACCTCACTAGCTTATTTTAAGTGTTAAGTGAAATTGCACTGGAAGGTGCTCAAAACAGTGATTGACATTACTGTAACTGCTAAATCTATTGAACATGTTCTATTTCCCAATTTCTTTACATGATCTGTACATCTATTTGTACATGTGTATTTAGTTATACACATATAACTACAATTATATAAAGTTATGTAACTAAGCACAGATATTTCATCACAGTTATATATGTAGTTATATATATATATATGAAACTAAATACATTATGTATAGTTATACATATGACTAGTAAGAGTCTGTATGTACAATGAAACACTGCGGAATGAATCAGATGATCACAAATACAAGAGGAGACTGCAGGCCATCATGGAGAGGAAGTTTGGGGACATTTCAGTTCAGTCGCAGGAAGTGTTTTGTGTTCCATCTTGTTTCATTTCATTGTTGTAACTGTCTGGATGGTCGTTTGACATCATCCGGTTTATCCAGTACTACCCATGAATAATTAAACGTGGCCTTGGTCTCACCTCCAGCTTTATCTCGTACTAGGCTAAGCTTAGCCCTCAGCATATCCATCCTGTGATCCTTCTCAGTTCCTTGAAGGGACTTGTGCACCTATTTTAAAATATACCTTACTTGATCATGTACCAAAACGTCCTCCCTTGCACTACATTTTTAGGAACTCCAAAACAAGAGAAAGGCCTGGTTGTCCTTTATGTTTCTTGCATCTGGTACATCATAAGGGTGAATGCTAGATGGATATTGAAACAGAAAATTGCAAGCAACACTCAGTCTGTGACTTGAGAAGTATAGGTACTAAGTTGTAGAGCTTAGAAATGGGGAATGGACAAACTAGCTAACAGAACACAGGAATGTTTGCAAAGCAGGGGATTCCTAATCACCTTGCAAAGAAACTCCTTGATTACAGCTCATTTTATTAAACATCCTGTCCTGGTCTAGCTCTAGGTCTGTAAGAGCCAGTTTTAAACTTTGACACACCAACAGTTAATCAGAGGAGCTAGTTAAAAGTGGAAATTTGCAGGCTTCACCCCCATAAAATGCCAGCCTGTACTGAGAATCAGGAAGTCCTTGGATCACACTTTGAAAAACACTGCTTGAGAGCCCTCAGTCCCGTAGGAAGGAATTAAAGTTAAATTCAGGAACCTCCAAAAGACCCAACAGCTGACAGTGACCTAAAAAAAATGTGAACTAAGTTTCCAGCCTTCAAATTTAGGTAAATTATAAAGCTTCTTTATAAAAAAATCATTTTTAGAAGACAAAATATATAAACTCCAGGAAGTACAGAATTTATGTAAGAAAGAAGTAACTAACATATGTGTCATGATTTTGAGCAATTAGAAAAATGTAGGAAGAGAATCTTCGCAACACTTGAAAATTCTTTTTTGAGAGGGCATAGCTTTAGAAATTTGGTGTTGCAGGGTTATGGCTTATAGATATAGGAAATATGTGTTACAATCCTACAGTCATCAGTTAATAATAGTTATGTATAAATTACTTCACATATTGCTTATTAATTTTAAATTTTAGATAACCTTCATTCAGGCCAAGCATGTCTAACTTCATTATAATTAGGCGAAAGAGTGTAAATCATGAAACGTCCACAGCACTGGGAAGGAGGAGGTCAGCGAATTTGTGAAGAGAGCCAAGAACCCTAAATTCCAGTGCTCACCTGGCATTCTGCCTCAGGGGACAGACTGAGTTATACGGGTTTACCTGTAAGATTTCATACATGACTTAGTCCGGCATTAATTCTTGTTAGTAAATGCTACATTTACGTGTGTACATATGCAAAATAGCCTGCATTGTGTTCTAGGTACTGCTCTAAATTACCATGTGGCCGCTACATTAACGTAACAGAACTAACTGAATTGGGAGGAGGAGGAGGACAGTGAAGCACAGCAGAGAAAACTGAACTGAAATCACTCATTTCCTTTAATGGAAGGAAATCAGCGTTATGTTTTATTTAGTAAGGTGATTCTTTACAAACTGTCACAATGGGCCAGTTTTACTTTAATTTCCCAACATACAATGTGGGGCAAAAGTAGCTTTACAACTGTCTAATGGAAAATAATACAGTAATTAGTGGATTTGGCTGTGGTGGGGAGAGACAGGGGAGAAATGCAGACAACTGTAATTGAACAACAATAAAATAATTTAAAAAATAATACAATAATTAACAACTCTGTGTTTTACGTACTCACAAATGTAAGCCTACTGTTGCCCCACCCTGTATAATAAAATATAATAAAAATGTGACAGCAATGTCAAAATGCTGTAAAGTTTCAGAAGACTCAGTCTCACTCTCTGTGCCTACCACAAACCAGGTAGCAGATCTCAGAGCAGCACTGATCCACGGAGCAGCACCGGCTTAAGGTTAATGAATTGCGCATAAAAGATTCTGTGCTGATTATTTAAGGTACAGAGGTGACAGAAGAAAAGTTTTAAATAGTTCAATGGTCATCGCTGGAGAGCAGGTCTAATAATGAGATGAAAGGTTTTTATCTTTCATTTTGAACTCTTCTTACTGACTGATTTAGATCTTTTACCAGGTGCATATGGCCCTTTCAAAAAAAATAATAAAAATGAATAAAAGTGCGTGGAGGGAAAGACGGCTCCAGGGATAAATGGAGTGCAGCCTGTCGTATAACTGTAGTTCTTTTCTACCTGGTCTAAAAGCTGTTTAAAGTTTTAAATAAATAAACATACAATATATAAAATATTTTATATAGGAATATTATTCACTGCAGAGCCAGAGAGTGATTTCCTTTCCTGTAACACCAGGCCTTGCGCAATGCCTGAGCAGACGAAGAAGATACAGTCTAAATCTCTAAACTGTGCCCACACAAAGGAGAATTTTCAAATGGGAAAGTCAAATGAAGTCTCTTTTTATACGTTCCGTCAGTTGCTCAACATCACAATACACATCTTAAACTTTCTTTTTTGTACATGACTCTTGTTTTCCCAAGAGTTTATTCTTAGAGGAAGAAGACAGCTGAGTGATGTGGATTGTATAGCTGGTGAACTGAGATATAATTTGCAAGTCATCTCACTAGGAGGATGAGGACAAACCAGCAGTGATGGGAAAGCACTTGTTAGAATAAAAGTGCATTTCCATCATTAAATGGAATCGATGTGTTCCGTTAGAGATACATGGTAAATTTGAGGACAGTTAGTAATAGACTATGAGGATCACCAGACAAATTACTGTTTTTTCTTTTGAGTTTTGATATTCCTTTGTATGCCATTAGGGACACAAGCAGGCAGTAATCAACACAGAGGCAGCCTCGGAAATTGTCTTACAATGAGCCCCGACCCCCGCAGAGACAGAGATCATTTTCTGTGTTCACAGGTGAAATCTGAAGAAGCACCTATTCTCCAGTCACCTGCTGTGATGTTACTGCTCAGCTTCATAGTCACATGATTAGTTGGTATTATCAAGAATTAAGATCAGACACGAACCCTTGACACACCACATATACAAAGGTCGGGGGAGGAAATGTCCTCGCATTAATCCTGTAGTTTGTCTTTACTGCAAGATTACCAGGCTGACAGTGCACCAGTGACACAGACTTCTTCCACTTTGTGCTCGTGGTCTCAGTGGAAGTATTTCTGCCCCTTCCTTTCCCAGATTAGCACAACTGTAAGTTATGCTTCTAGCTGGTCTCATTCTCTGTTGACATGTAAGTACAGTGTAGGATACATGGCTTCTCAGGCAGAGAATGTTGATAATGATGTACCACTAAATTTATCAAAGCATCTAAATTTTATTTTAAAAGTAATTTTTGCTATTCAGTGTGGTAAATTCAAATAAAATTGGTCACAAGTGTGTTTTTCTCCCAGAAATTGGAGATGAAAAATACAGCTAGCACAAACACAAAGCAAAGCTAAATAAAAGCCTAGCACCATTACCACATGGTATGTTTTCAAAATTCAACAGTGTTCCAGAACACTAAACACTTAAGTTGGAAGCAGCGCTTTACCATGAAAAGGAACCAGCTGTAGGTCCCTTTTCACTACATATTGTTCAAAACAAAAAATAACCTCATTGAAAATAAGCCTTGTATAGATGAGACCCAGAAATCCAATGGTATGAGAAACAAAAGAAAGATAATTATCATTTTAATAATTAAACTCTGTTTGTAACAGTTTATGAAGCTCGAAGATCCAACAAGCCTGCTGAATATTAATGAATAGATTTATTTGTCAGCATATTAGCACCACTGTCAGACGTAACAGCATGGAGGAGATGCCAGGGGACTAGTCAGTGAACTGCTTACAAATGCTTGACTGGAGGCCAGGAGCTTCTATCATGATCAATAAGCCAAAGGAACTGTGCGGGTCGGAATTTCCACGAGGGTTTAACATTTTAAACAATCTTGACTTGAAATTCTGAGATTACTTGTGATTAATTTTTTTAAGAGATCATGCATTTTATTCAATAATAAGGGACTTTAAATTATGAGCCAAAGCATACAATGATTAAAATAATATCTACTTATAACATGAATATTTTAAGTTCAACTGAGTTAATATCTGAAAAGATGCCCTTCAGGAAAGGAATTGTTTATTTTGATAGCAGATAAAATATAACTAATGACATTTTCTCTTACAAATAGTTTGTAGAGAGAAACTGATTAAAGGACATTTTAGCAAGAGCATTAGTAATCTAAAATTGGCTGTTTATTTGCCCCCCAAATTGAATTGTTTTTATACATCCCAATTGTAAAGTAAAAATTTCACTTCTGATATAGGCGGTCTGTCCAGGAGGTATCCAGCCACGTAATAAGAAAAATAAAGGCATTTCTTAAAGATACAAAATACAAGAAACATTGTGCATAGGACAATGAATCCTCAGCCCCCTTCAAAGTAGGCACCTTGAGACCTCACACAGTTTGCCCACTCGCCATCAGGTGCTGCATTGTATTTTCCTGAATCTCATTGATGGTCTGAGCTCTCTTCCCTTTCAAATGTGATCTAATTTTGGGAAAAGCCAGAAGTCGGAGGGCACCACATCTGAACTGTAGGAGGGCTGAATCACCAGGGTTATTTGATGTTTTGTCAAAGAACTCTGCACAAGACATGATACATGGGCAGGTGCATTGTCCTGATGAACCTGCCAATCATCGGTTGTTCATAGCTGTAGCCTTCTGGATCATCCAAATAGTTTCCATGGAGGAATGTTCAAGCTTACTGCAAAATTTGAATCAGATTCATTGCTCTGCTCGCACAGTTATTTTGAATGCGATGGCCACAGAGTACATGTGCTCACTCAACTGCGTCTACCACCACCAACTAGTACAGTGAAGTCAACATTGTTCACACACACGCATTCCAGTCCCCTCCCCTTGGCTGCCAGGTTACATCGATATTGTGCAAACCATTCTCGTTGTGTTAACAGTGGTTGGGCTTTCTATCTCAGCTGTGTCATAGTTGAGTTAAAATATGACACCTGAATAGATGTAGTGGTATCAGGGTAGAAGAACAATAAAGTTTAAATATTCTGTAGTTTGCTTTCTTCTACAATGACAACATAGAATAATATTTTAAAATACAGGCTGTTAAAAAATCTAACCCCCGTATTGCTCCACAGTACCAATCCGTTGAGGAGTTATCCAGTGATGAAAAATATGGAATCAGGAGCACTGTTTCTTCTTAATTTGACCCTACCTAGCACAATGAGCAAAGTGTGTCTGTTTACGCTCACGGGTAGAACAAACCCAGTCCTTTTTACAGGTAAAAGCTTCACTCACATGTTTGAAACAGCCATCATAATCACCCTGAGCCTCTCTTTTTTTATTTCTTGGCATTCAGTTTTTCTTTCAACCTCCTGTTATCTCTGGTTCAAACACTTCCCTCTCTGTTGATGTCCTTTAAATGAAACCTCAGTACTGCTCTGACTTGCGGTGAGTCTAAGAGTGAAGGGATGCCACTGCTTCCCTCATTACAAAGAGCAGATTTCTTTCAGCACAGCGTAAAGTGGATTTGGTTTGGGGGCAGTAAGTACATTCATGCTGAGTTTATTGTGGATTGAGAACCTGAATCCCTTCTCAGGCATGTTTTCTTTTAATTATGCTATTTTTTTTTTTATTGATTATGCTATCACAGTTGTCCCAACCTTTTCCCCTTCCCCTACTCCACTCAGCACCCCACACTCCCTCAGGTAATCCCCACACCCTTGTTCATGCCCATGGGTCACATGTAGGTTCTTTGGCTACTCTATTTCCTATACTGTACTTTACATCCCCATGGCTATTGTGTAACTACTTATTTGTACTTCCTTTTTTAAAAATATATTCTATTGATTATGCTATTACAGTTTTCCTAATTTCCCTTTATCCCCCCCTGCACCCCCCAGCCTTCCAGCATTCCCCCCCTTAGTTCATGTCCATGGTTTGTACATATAAGTTCTTTGAGTTCTCTCTTTCCTATACCACTTTTGACCTCTCCCTGTCTATTTAATGCCTACCAATTATGCTTCTTCTTCCCTGTACCTTTCCCCCATTTCTCCCTTCCCCTTCCCCACTGAAAACCCTCCATGTGATGTCCATTTCTCTGATGCGGTTCCTGTTCTAGTTGTTTGCTTAGTTTTGATTTTCGTTGCCATGCATGTTGACGAGCCAGGTTTTCTAGTTCTGTACTCAGACCTTTCTGAGTAGATGGGAAGGTGGGACCTAAATAGAGGACTCAGTTTCCTTTGTTTCTGTCAAATATCTTACCAGTACTGCCTGAATCTTCAGACTGTAGTTATCTTGGAACTTACTTGTGTAATGCAACTTGTTTGCTCTTTCCATCGGCATCTTCTGAGGGGAAGCTGACCTGAAACCCTCTGAGTCTTCATTTCAGAACACCGAACCAGATGGGGCTGAGGACAGATAACTCTCTCTATGATTAGATACCTTTCTCCATGTCTATTAAACAAGTTATTAATTACTTCAGTGTTCTCAAGCCTCTAGACCACAGGTGGCAAACACAAGGCCCACGGGCCGAATCTGACCTCTACCTTGTTTTATCCGGCCTATCCCCTTGTTTCTACCCAGCAGCAGCACCAAGCTCCTTGCCCCTAGTTAAGGAGGAGTTACATTTATACAGTCCTAAAATTACATTCGGCCCTTTGAAGGCAACCATGAGGCTGATGTGGCCCCGGTGAAAACGAGTTTGACACCCCTGCTCTAGATCCTTGCTACTCAAAATGTGGTTTGAGACTCTGCCTTGGAGACATTAAATCCAGACTCTCAGACCTAGCAAACCAAAGTCTTCAGTTTAAGATCCTTGATTATCAAATGCCTGTACAATTCTGAGACACAGTGCTTAGCACAATCATGCCCAACCACAGTTGAACAGATTGTCAAACACCTGGGGCACTTCTAAAACTACCGGTACCTGGAGGGCCCTCTCCAAGAACTTTTACTTGAATTTTGCCTTGAGTATCAGCATTAAAAAAAACCCCACTAAAAAAACCCTCTAAATGATATTAATGTGCAGTGAAAGTGAAAGATCCATATCCATCCTGAATATCATTGGAATAATATAACCATATTTTGAATTTTACTTTAAATTTTTACTCCATTTTGTATCCACTTGGGGGCTGCTGTATGCTGTGTTTAAACAGTTCAGGATTTTTAAGATTGTGTTGCCAGTCTTCAAGAAGGCAGTGAAGCTGAATGTGAAGCCAAGGAGTGACCGTTGACAGGATAACTTCGTGCAGAGGAAAGAACTGGGAAAAGAAAGACGTGGGCTCAAGTCTCTGACCGTCTCGCACTCATTGGATTGCCGTGAGTGACTTAGGAGCGAGTGGTTTCCAGCGGCCTCGTTGGCTGCCAGCGGCCTCTGGTTCCAACCCTGGAGAGAAGCTTCCCAGTTAGTGTTGCCCGGCAACAGCTTCTGGGTAGAGCTGGAATGTGAAGGGTTGCAAAATGATTTTTAAAATAAACACACAACTTACCATCAGTGTGAAGCAAACCAAGGGAGAAATACTGAGGGCTGCACTGTGACAAGCTGTGAGGCAGAATGGAAAGTGAAAAAGAAAATAGAAGGCAAGAAGCTCAGGGGCTGACACACGATGGCTCCATCACGAGAATGATAGTTCTGACCTGGTTTCTTTTGTGCAAATTTGTATCTGAATAATTTCTAGGTAGACAGAAGACAGTATGGAAAAAACAAAAATAAAAAAAGGACTATGTCTGGGCAGAACAGGTCAGCCCTAGAGGTTTACCAGTAATTTCTCTTCTGTAAAATAAACCCCATCTGTATTTCAGATATTCTCATCATTATTCTGATTTGCTGATAGAAATCACTGGTGCTCTGATCTTTTATATTTTGTGGAGTTGTGATGTCCTACCATCCAGGAATAATTTTAGCCAAAATATACAAAGCGTATGCACATGAAGTAGATATTAAAATTTAGAGCTGAGAAAATGGTTATCTAAATTTCTCATTAATGTAGTCAATCTACCAAATGCAATTTAGCAAGCACTTTTCAATTGCACTAAATGATGTATTTCATTTTAAATATTTATGAATCTCATGTGCAAAAACCAAACACATCTGTATCACTTTAAAGGAACTAAAACCTAGTGGGGAGAAAAGGGGCATCAGACATGTACTGAAACAGTAGAAGATGGGGAATGGAGAGTGACTGAGAGGTGTGGCCTAAGGGACCTATTATGTATTCAGATCTGCCCAGTTCCATTCTTTTTGTGAAATTCTCTCCAAGCTTTGGCTGCCATTCGGTTTAGCTGTAGCAGTGGCACATGCTGATGGACCCTCCGCATACACAGACTCCATTGTGTCCCCACACATGGTATTTGCTTTGAAGTAGAGAATGACTGCAGTATGGTTCCCACAATTTCAAAGACAAGTCTGTGTTTTGATACCAGAACAAAATGGAATCCATACAATTATTCTGATGGAAAATTTCTTTTCCTATTAAAATGTAAAGCACTGAAGCACCTGCATATACCATTTAATTTTGTTTTTGTTCAGATATGCTTGTGTACCTGGCAAACAGGCCACACAGAACTTCAGGTATTCCAGCATCTGCTGAAAGACCCGTTCTGGTAAAAGAGGACGTTCAATAAAATTTTCTCCTCCCTTTCCTGACATTTCAGTCTTTCAACGGATGGGACGATGAGAGAAATTGCTGTACAGGAAGTTAAGGGGAAAGTAACTGTATTAGCCCAAAATTTATTGCTGCAAGAAAAGGAATATTAAACTTCAAAAAACACATTTTCTTTTCATTTTTTTAATTTATGTGAAACATTAGTGTGGATCCATTTTAGAAAGTACAAAACTATTTTCTCATGAGGGATAGGAAATCCTTTAAAAATGAAAATTTGAACCAGAAAATTATTTAAAACTTGTCAATAAAAAATAAAAAATACTCCCCATATTGCCCCAGTGTGGCTGTCCAAGGTGTTCAGAAAGCTTGGACCTAAGACAATTTATTAATAATATGGGAGGAAGGGATTGAATTTAAGGATGAGTAACAGAACAGTACCAGGAAGTCTAACTCCCACTATTAAATGGGTAGGTATAATCAGAAAATAATTGTATCACTCTCTGAAAAAGTAGGCATGGTATTATACTACCGAGAGAAGGCGAACGAGGCACTGCCTGCTTTGTCCCTGTTTTTCTCCCAGAGCTCCAGATTCTTCTCCCTTCCCCTTGGGCAACTAGCCCCCGTGGTGCTGCTGTGTCAACAAGCAGCCTTTCTTTCTAACTTTCCGGTCTGCTGCAGCCCTCTTCTCCCTCCTATTTCCCACTGCCAAGCCATGTTCCTTTTCTCCTATCCTTTGTTTCTGAGAGTTGTTCACAGAATGGCCTGATTTTGTCAGTCTTTCCCCTGGTCTCTCCTTCCTTTTCCAGTGACACAGGTTCGAAGGCATGCCCTACCACGTTCCCTCTAGGTCTGAAATCTGAGTCTGGATTTGAGTTTTGAGACTGGAGTTGAGGTCCCATTTGAACATTTTGTTTTTCTGACTGTCAGCTCCTTCTGTGACTGCTCTGGCTACTCCTGTTTTACTAGACTTTGCTCCTGTGCTGCTGGTTTCGCCCTTCTTTAGTGCGGATCCTTCACACTCACTGCATTGCACGTGGAGATCTCTGCTGGAGCTAGACCTGGGGAAACGGAGGTGTTGAAAGAGGGCACTCAATGGCAGCTATGAGATGCAATTAATGTTCAGAACTGGACATGCTGCATGTTGAAGAAGTTAACAGAGGTGCTCTTAGAGCCATCGCAAGTAGTTTTGAATGAATCATAGATAAAATGAGAGATGCCAGGATACTTAACACAGGCCAGAGTTTTCTGAATTTCTAAAAGGGGGAGGAATAGGATGGACTCTTGAAATAATTCAACAAAAACTTAATCTGTCCTTGACAAAATCCTAGAATAAATGACTGAATAGTTTATAAGCATTTAGGAAATAAATTCCAGTGGTTTGAAGGAAATGACTAAAAGTTAAAATTAGTCAATATTAGTTTACTTAGAATCTATTACTCCAGACTAGTTGTATTTTCTTTTTAAATAGGATTGCCAGATTTGTAGAATGAATAATACCAAGGACTGTTTTGTCTTGACCATAATAAAACATTTTAAAAAATCTCCCATGGTAGCCTTTGGGGAAGATGACAACATCTGCAGTAGGTGGCAGACTCCTAGGAAGAAACATTATTGCTTGTTTATCAGCCTGTTCAAAGAAATATTACTAGTCACAACAGTTGGGAGTAAGATCTGTGATAGAGTCATCAAGCTCTCTATTTAAGCCTTATTCCAAAAACAAGTTTGTAGTATGAATACAAAGCAGATAGGCTTACTTGGTTACAAAGTGGTAGAAAGCTGAAAGAAGTAGTCCCTCTGATAGGAGGGGGTCAGCACCACATTGGGAATAGTCTTTGAATGCTGAAATGTTGAGCTAAAGTCACATATATATGTAATTGTATATAAAGTCATTTACGTACACACACACATATTTTAATACAAATAAGTGTGGTGAACACAACTAAAAAGAACTTAATGTTTATAATTGAATAAAATCAATTAGTTTTGACATTGTTATCAGTTAATAATAAGGAGCCAATGGCCTGATCTGCTGATTGCCATAGTGTTGCGAGCATGCGCTTCGGAACCAGTCCCCAGCATGCTCAGCTCTCACCTAGATGCTGTCTCACTTAGACCAAGCTAAATGACCACTGAAGTTCCAGGTTTTCCTTTTATATAGACTGGAGATCAAAATAATAACTACTGTCATAGGATTATAAGGACTACCTACGAATACAAATGTAAAATTTTCGAAAAGTAAAACCCTGAGTCCTAGGCTGTATGAATAATGTCTGGGTGTAAAAATAATAATTGACAGTTAACGATGAGGAAAGTTCTGGGGTCCATAATGAACTGGGACATTGAAAAACAGCTAGTGAACATTAAAATAAGGATGCACAGGAAGACGGAGGCATCTGACGGATGCTGACGGGACTGTAGAAGGGGCGGTGAAGGTGAATTACTATCTCCGAGACTTGAAGAGCTGTCATATAGAAGAGCCAAGATGTTCACAGCCCCTGGAACATGAACAGGTTCAGTGTGGGTAAGTTATGAAAAGACAACCTTGGGCACGTTGTAGGAAAAAAGAGTTCGTGTTACCGATATGACGCAACACATTTCACATAGGAATACATCGGACCACTGCAGAGAGTCACGAGGATCCTAGCTAGCTGCATTTCAGAAGTGCCAAATAAAATTTTTTTTTGAGTAGGAAATTAAAGGTCAAAGATTAATTTTGTTACATATTTGTGTGTGTGTGTGTGTGTGTGTGTGTGTACATGTTCTGCCTTTGCAACTAGACTCAGAGTTCCCAGGAGGCCACATATTTTTTTATTCCCTAAATAATTGCCAACAGTAAGTTCATAGGGAAGATTTGGTGAATGAGTTGATGAGTGAATGGTTGATACATGTATACAAAAACATGGCCAATAAGCGACATTGTTAGGAAAAAGAACACATTAAGATTTCTTTTAAAATACATATTTAGTGAAAGACCTTTGGAGGGTACAGTTAATGCTGGATTGTGTGAGACTTAGTGAGTAAAAAGGATGTTTCAGGAGTGACAAGTGGACTGGAGCTTCAGACACTAAGGCTGCACCAGTGTTCTCAGAAATACCAGGTTCCCTGCGTTTAACTTCAGGTTCTAACATTCAGTAGTTAATTATTTCTACCTTCTGCTGCTAAGAGCTGCAAAATAGATTTATGAATACACAAATACACAATTTGACGCACACATATTCCCTCTGATTCTCTGTATACCCTGCACCATTTTCCCTCAGAGGTACTTGTCTTTATTTTATTGTCCTTATTCAGGTCACCTGGGTACTGTGGCTTAGTCAGACTTGGGATTGTCTGCTTCATTCAGCAGAACAATTTTTTATCTTCACATATTCCATTCCCTTCAGCCACTTCTAGTTTCTCCTCTGGCGGTACTGCCCTCTCCATTAGGCCATGCGGTTCACTGTTGGGGCCCATTTGGGCACAAACCAGACCTTTTGTTGAGTTACTGTACTCCTCCTAATTATAGAATTCAAAACAGAACGAGTGAACTAATAGCATGTATTTATTTCCTGCAGTGTCTAGGGAAGCGTAATGCTGTGGCAGGCTCACAGTGGCACATAAGCTCTCCTTCATCCCTCACACTCCGCTTTTGCTCTGTGACTTCACAGCAGCAAGAATGGAAGGTGCACTTTATCCACCAGTGAGTAAATCGTGTGAATGGATGTTTTAAAGCACATGCCCAGTACACAGTGTACTGAGAGAACTGTCTTTCTAAAGCTCTCTGAGAACACGTTTGGAATTTGAAATTGTACTAAATACAGTGTTTCCTAAAGTAGCATAGCTCAGGACAGGACATATAGGCATAGACAGCATTTAAACGTGTGCTATTGCATTTACTTTCTCCGATCAAAGAATTCTTAGGTGTTTGATTCTACAGCTTTCCATGCAGACCAGTATCAGAGAGAAACAATTCTAAATTACCAACAGACTGTAGAAGTCATTTCTCTTTGCCTGATAACAAGAAGGATTCTGATTCATTCTGATTGGATGGAGCGATCTTTGTTCCAGGTGGCTCTGGACTCCTGTGTCAGTGTGTATTTTCAGGTCCATACATGCTGATGGTTCAGGACTTAGTGTCTGGAGAAGTAGGGGAGTTAATTCACTTTTTTGTTTTTTATCAGTGAAAGGGAAAAAAGTCTTTTCCTGGGGGCTGTTGGTTTTTAGGCTATAAGATTATCATGAATCCTGACCCATATTATGCTTTATATTTTTCTTTTTAAATGTGGCATCCAGATGTTGGACATTTAATTTAAGACTACAAATCTCATTATGTGCATTCAAACTTTAAACACATTTTACATCAAAATTAGTAAATGGCTTTTCTTGAATATTACTTTTATCCTGTCATCAGTGCAAGATGTATTTAAATGATACATATTTAAATAAAACTTCTACTTTAGAAAAATGTATTAGAGACTACACCAAGAGAAGTTCAGAACATGCTCACAAAAGACTCATACTCCTTTCTCCACAATTTTTTCCAATTTTACTTTTCAGCATCCAAAATAAAATGAAGACCAAGGTTTTAGAATTCTCAAGATGAATTTTTCCAGGTTCTAGTGCCTGCTACCACTGTGCTGCATTGACTGTGTGAAATAGCAGGTGTGAAATAAACTGTAAATGAATTATGCATACGTTCTGGATCTGTCATCTATTTTTACCAATCATTCTCATTTTTTTCAGCCATTGATCTTATCAATAACTTGCTGCAAGTAAAAATGAGAAAGCGTTATAGTGTGGACAAGACCCTGAGTCACCCTTGGCTACAGGTAAAAATCTATCATTGGATATTTCCTCAGTCAGATGAATTTCTGAGAAATATTTGTAAGATTTTGATAATCATATATAAAAATCTTTTCTCATATATTTAAAGGTATAATTCTAGTATCAATTTGTTGGTCAAAATGAATGCAACTGCTTAGGACTTCATAACAATTTAGTGTTTCTAAGCCTCTCAGGAAAATTGGAGAAATGCACCACACACACTTGTACACACCAAATCAAAAACCAGAAATCTAAGGGTCATAACAGAATGCCGAGGACCAGATTTCAAAAGCATCTGTATGTGCAGTCCTGATAAATGTCCATGTAGACGCCCACCTGATCAGTCACTATACTTGTTTGCACTTGTATTTTTAAAGCCTAGACTAATATTCACAGGACAAATGCATGGCAAATAAAAAGAACATGTATGAGTATGTGTTTGCTTTCTCTTAAATATTTATTACTTTCACATTGAATTTGAAGTTTAGAAAAATGGTACTCTGGAATCTGAAGGGTTATTTGTAGTCAATTTTGTATTAAATCTCAGAGGAATGCCAACATTCCTGATTGCTGGACCGCCAGCATCAACTGTCCACCCTTCAATGCATATCACATAGACAGTATGGGTTTGCAGAGTCTAGGCAAGCAGGATGGTGTTGGTGCTGATGCCATCACTTCAGGGATCCTGAAAGACAGGACCTTGGTAGAGTGGAAGCAAAAAGGGTCCTTCACCAGCTGAGGGAACTGACAACATATGAAAGAGTGTTCTCATGAGTTTTAATAATCTCTATGGTAATATTTTGGAATTTCTTCATCAGGATTATCAGACGTGGTTAGATTTACGGGAGCTGGAATGCAAGACTGGGGAACGCTACATCACCCACGAGAGCGATGACTTGAGGTGGGAGCAGTATGCCGGTGAGCAGGGGCTGCCGTACCCCACACACCTGGTCGGCCCATGTGTGAGTCCCAGCGACACTCCTGAGACTGAAGAAACAGAGATGAAAGCCCTCAGCGAGCGTGTCAGCATCCTCTGAGTTCCATCCCCTATAATCTGTCAAAACACTGTGGAATTAATAAATACATACGGTCAGGTTTAACATTTGCCTTGCAGAACTGCCATTATTTTCTGTCAGATGAGAACAAAGCTGTTAAACTGTTAGCACTGTTGATGTATCCGAGTTGCCAAGACAAATCAACAGAAGCATTTGTATTTTGTGTGACCAACTGTGTTGTATTAACAAAAGTTCCCTGAAACACTAAACGTGTTATTGTGAATGATTCGTGTTATATTTAATGCATTAAACCTGTCTCCACTGTGCCTTTACAAATCGGTGTTTTTCTTGCTGGAGCCTCAGTTGGTAAGAATCTCCAGAGCCTGTCCATGAGAAGACCCCATGTGTCCCCAGAGTTGTCATGCTGAGCTGACTCTTGAAGCGTGGACTATTACCAATGTTCTGTGAACAGCTTCAAAATTCATGTGGAAAAAAGAATGACAGAGGGTGGGACAAGGGATATACGATCCTAAGACACAAGTGCACGAGAATTTTACTGTATCGTTTCAAGTCCTTTACCTGCCTGGCGTGTTCGACCAGTGTGTTTAAAGTCAAGCGAATGTACCCAGGCATGCCTGCTACTCTTCAGCATAAATGCCTTAGAAATGTAAACTGCCAGATATAGCAGTTCTGTTTCCCCTTTCTTACAAAACCTGCTGTATTATTGGAAAACCAGCAGCTAAGCAACTTTTTTGCCTTTGTGTATTTTTCAATAACAAATAAATATTCTTGTCAAAATATGTGTCCATCTGAGTTATTTTCATTTATAGTTCACACTAGTGTTTTCAGGCCAATGAGGAGCAGGTATCTACTCAAAACGCAGAGATAGAATTTACCTTCATTTGCTCTGAAGCCATAAAAGTGTGTTTCCAAGTGTAGTGAAGCCTTTCTGTCTTGCCTATCAGCTAGTTTCCAATAGAAAAGAAAGCTCTCAGAGAGAAAAAGGGCGAAAGCCAAATAGGACACTTGATGGCCTAAGTAAGAATATTGCAAGTAGCTTCCCGATTTAGTTGGTGTAAGCCAGAGACGTATTAGAATAATAGTTCCAGTATCCTTCTATATTATCCAGACAAGAAGGTTCTGAAGCAAACTACAAAAATACATGAAGACTGGAAAATCATTTCTAAAGAGAGAGCCAGCTGAAGGGAAGTGCTGTAGCACGGGGAAGAGATGATTTCATGGACTCTAGGTCTGTAGGGCAGGTGATATATATGGGCAATGTGGGCAGTATGTCTTTATAGCAGGGTAATAATGAACTCGTGTGTTACTGTCACTGTGTAACAAAAGGTAATATGAATGTTTGGAAGAATTTTATTTGTTTCAAAATACTTGAATACATTAGGTAAGTATGTTAAGACTGCAACCATTACTTAAAGTTGGGGAAATGGGGCAGAATAGTTGATTTTCCCAGTGGTTAGTGACTATTTTGTATTATTACTTATTCCTTATTCTAAGGGATCTGAAATTCTATGTAAGTCTTAGGACACCATTCAGACTTTTTTATTTAACCTTTATTGGATTTTCTTCCATCCGCAATATTAAAATGGCTACACAAAAATTCATCAATTTTGATAAGTTTTATTTAATGCATGCTGATACAACAGCTGTCACAATACAGTGTAACAGAATTGTTTCAAATGAAGTTAAAGACAACTAAGCACTAACAGAGCCATCTTACAGAAAAAAAAACTAACTTTTTGGCCAACCCAACATTGCACGATGTGGGCCAGTCAGTAGTCTGTGTTTAATGCGAGAGGCAGGCCAACATTTCTGATACAGAACTATCTTCTGATTCTGACAAAATAAGGGAAGTGAAAGAAGTTATGTTTTAGGGAAGATGTGTCCTCTGTCGTTGTCACAGAGGCAATATTCTTTAAACAAGTACATCAACAGCCCCCGCCCCCCCCCCCCAACATGCCATAAACATTGCTGGTCTCTGCGTATCCTGAACCATCAAACAAACCCATCGTTCTTGTTTGTGGCCTGAGCAAGAGGACGGTTCTGAGGGAAATATTTTGATGAGTGGTTCTTCGGCAATGTCTATTATCCCTGAGGAAGAGGCGATATTTGCATTTCGTGAAGGGAGACCACTTGAGAAGTACATGGTGAGCCGTTACATGAATGCAGCAGGGAGGATAAGAAAGCCAGCTGTCTCCTCTCTGCATCCATTATCCAGTCACTGGTAAGTTCGACTACCTCTGTGGACTGATTATGTTTTGCATACTGTTTGTTTAAACCTCTCTAAAACCCAAACACTGGTTTCTGAAGATACACTAAGGCCCATGGAAAAGGGGCAACTGCTTTTAGTTTCCAAAAGAGAACAAACTCTTTCCTCTCATCCTTTTCACATGGTGGGAAACTTTGCCCTCTCCACCCGTCCCCTTGCCTGGGTAACGCCTACCCCACCCCTCCGAGGCAGTTTCTGTTGACCACCTCTTGTGCACGCATCCCGCTTTCCTGTTTGTTCTCATGCCTTATATTTCTGTTGTTGAAAACTGGGTATTTTAATATATGGTAGCAACTCCGTGTTATGACCCCTCTGTAGCCTCCCTCCATGGCTTGGATGACTGATGGGACTGTTAATCAAAAGAAGTTATAACCATTTTAGAAAGAGTCAATTCACGTTTGACCATGTTTTCTATAGGACACCGAATTTGAGATACCCTGAGGTATTTAGATATGTGTCTGGCATTTAGCGTTGTTGTTGCTGCTTGTTCAGTGAATTTCCAGGACCAGTTCCCTAGATTCTGTCCCCCTGGAGTGTGCCGCTGCTGATGTCACTGCTGTCACTGCTTAGCTTTAGTTTGTGTGTGTGCTGTCGTTTTTATTTTTGAGCCTGGCTTCCCAGAGGCCACTTTTGGGACAGCACAGGTTAGTGGTCTAACAGTGGTAGTTCAGAGATTGTTTAATTTAAGCACCTTGAGCCAGTAAGACTTCTGTGCTTCGCTGACAGATTTGAGTGTGGAGGAGGGTGGAGCAGTTAATGTTTCTTTCCCCCTAGCTCCCTCTGTAAGTTCAAGGTCTTACATTCAACCAGGGGAAGAGTAGGTGTCTAAGGCTCAGTCTCTTCTACGTGTGTGTGCATCTCCGTACGTGCATGTAGCCTCTCAGCCACCAGGGATCTGTAGCGACCTTCTCTGTATCTTCCTATTAAATTTCAGTGGCTCTACCAGGCTTTTCACTCCCCCAGTGAGTACTGTAACCTCAGGATAGCTGGACCACTGGCCTCCCAGGATTGTTCACCATTGAGATTGGCATTGTTTTTGACAATAACGCTGGAAATGGGTTTTTCCATGTTCTGCTCCAAGTCAAGTCTGCCTCTCTCTGTCCGTAAGACTCCATGGTTTTCCCAGCCTCCCCCACCCTAGCAGGACTGACTTGTCCCGGAGCTGAGCCGGTAGGGGAGGATGGCAGCAGGCTAAAACGCCACAGATTCCCATTGTTCTTACTGAGGGTTAGTAGTTTTTCCTGAACAAAATAAAGTTCATTGTATGCCCTTGGCCAATTTCCAAAGTCCTAAAAATGGTTGTTTTGGAAAAATTTGCCAGTTATATATCATTGCTCTTTGGGAAAAGATTTGCTGAGCTTCTCACTCCACTATTTTGGAAGTCCCCAGAGATAATAGTATTAACTTCATTTTAAGCATATTCAGAAGATGTTTAACAAACACCCTAAAACTCATGTATATCTATTATAAATTTTAAAAACAGATAAATTAGGAGAAAATATTCAGAGAATTCCAAGTTTTCTTATTTATTCAGATTTCTCATGATGAGCTACTAAATTATCGGGTAAATGTTAATTGCCTTGTGAAAATGAAACGTCTAATTTAAATTTTTGTTTTATCCATTTCTCCCTCTTTTGAGGTCTGAGTGTCCAGACAGCACGACTCCCTGGACCCCAATGGGTAGAAAACATTGCCTACCTCCATAGCACGGGGACGTAGGTGTAGGCGTGGCTCACATGAACCTCCAAACCCTTAGCTGACCTCAGCTCACCGCAGGGGGCTGGGCCCCTTGAAGAGAATGTGTCGAAGTGTTTTTCCACTTACAAAAATTTGGCACTAGTACCTAGTCATGTTTTCCTCAGCACTTCAAGCTTCTTATCTCTTTTGTTCCTCTGTTTTGACTTCTTTCTCTCCCAGCTCTAAACTTTCTTGCAATTTCAAGTACTGAATTGTTGTTTAATCTTCCCAAAGGCTGAGTAATCCTCCCACCTGACTTCCAATTCTCTTGTCTCTTTCAGTCAGACTGCAGCACCACACCCCTAATTGCCTTTGCTCTGTTCGGTCCCCACCAACAAATTACCCTTTGACTTAAAACAAGCTCAGCTTCTCACCTTCAACAAAACGAGATAAACCCATCATCAGGTTGGAATTTGCTCCTCCTCCTAGCAAACATCTAATTTCTATCTTTCTTTTGCAAGTCCCTCACCAATTTTCCTTAGGTTTCTGTGTTTATAGCCCATGGATAGCAATCTTTATTTTTATCATCAGTGAATCTCTTCTCACATGAGTCACCAGTGGCCAATAGCTCAACACTGGGGGATTTTCTCAATTTATTAGGATAGAAGTTAGAAACCCAAATGTAGAGGCAGACTAACACTGTCTTGATTTCTGGGTGACCATGACCACACTGTCATCTGTGTCTCTCCAGGGGTGTTGTGAGAAGTTAAATACAGTCAGGCATATAAAACTCTGGTGTTTACTTGGCCTGAGACATTAATAAATGCATCGATGGGTAATATTTGTTATTTTTTAGTCATTCAACCACTATTTTTGATACTTTCTGTGTTCTGGAAATATATCATATGAAAAGATAGCTGTGGTCACTGCCCATATTCCCTGGGACCTTCTTTCTCTGGTGTCCTTTGTTTTGATGGGCTATTGGAAAGGGCATCAACTTTGAAGCTTAATAGGCATGAATCCAATACCAACTCCGAGCCTTGTTGAGTGAATTTACACCCACTAGTCTACAGTTTCCGAGCCTACTCGGGATTAGAATGGCAACGATTCATATTTTAGGGTGCAATTAGGATAACTAATTACCGTATTTTGCAATGCATAATGTGCACCTCTTTGCCCCAATTTTTGAGGAAAAAAATAAGGATGCACATTATACATGGGTAGTATTAATTCCATGTCTATATAAATGTTTTTAATTCTTTTATATATGCTTATGCATTCAAAGTGTAACTCCAGAAAACAATAACAATATCCATGTGCAAAACAATACCCTGGAATACGATAATCAGTTTTGTTTATAAAGATAAATAAATAAATAATTGAATTAAAAAGTTAAAAGTTTTTCCGGAAAGCTTGGGCCAAAAACATGGGAGTGCAGTATACACAGGAGCACATTATACGTGGCAAAATACAGGTAAAATAAATGCTTAAATTTCTTAGCCAAATCACTAGCATACGTTGTAGCTCAACAGATGTTCCTTTCCTCCTCTTCCCTACCTCTAGATGCTTTTCTTGAGGTTTCTCTTTCAGTATTTTCTTCCTGATATGATTTATTTCCATGATTTCAATGATTACTTTAGCTAGCACTCCTAAATCCATATTGACCACCCCAAACTCAAAGCAATCCAGTTTCATCTCTCCGTGAATTTATAGACTATATCTAGAGGTCCCACGGTGACTTAAATTCACACATCTAAAATCTCTATTACCTTTCTAATCCTCAAATCAGCTGCATTGTAAGATTTCTTCTAAGTGGATTTTTTTCTTTCAGACTCTTCTCCCTTCTGTCTACTTCTCTACACCACTGCTAGGCTTATCTTCCCCCGAACTGCTTTCATTGTACTCACAACATTCTAAAACCTTCCAAATCTCTTACTCCCAGTTATCTATAAGATATATTTTTATTTCTTAGTGTGACAAAAGCTGTGGGGTCCAAAAATCAATAAAGCACTCACTATTCAACCAGCATTCTATGTGTCCCACAGATTTCTGAAGCACAGATATAAATTTGAGGACTTAGAAACAATTTTCACCTCTTTGAAGTTCATCTCTTATTTCTTTAACAAGGCAGGAAGCTGGACAAGAGGAGTTCTAAGTCAGCATTTAATCGCAGGTTTCAGGAAAGCAAGAGAATGTCAACAGGTGTCAAGAACGCATACACTTGCCAAATGTCTGGGGTAAATTCTGTTTTGAAAAAAGGAAAAGTCACATCCCTTTTCTTGGATCTCCTTTGTGTCACAGATTGTGTCCAGGAACTTTTGACTATAAATGGTTTCTTTAAGTGGAATCAGCGCTACCAGCTACTCTCTGCTGAAACATATGAACGAACTGAAAAACTTCTTTCTGTACCTTGAGTGAAATGGTAAGATTTTGAATTAAGATTTATGTTTTTCTGGGAAATGGAAGAATCTTCATATTGTATATTGTTGGGTTTTTTTAATGACTAAAACCCTTGGATGTTTTCCTTTTGAAATATTTAGCCTGGTTTGCTCTGTGAACTGAGCTTTACTTGAGCTTTGGACACCTAGTGATCTCAATTTTCAAGGACATTCAAGTAGATTGTTTTAATTTTCTCTTCATAATTTTTGTCCCCACACTTGAAGATAGATAACTGTCTAGTATTGATCAGCTACTAGATTCTACTACCCTCCACAGAGGCAAGATTATTAGAGGCAAATAGCCAAGTGTGACCGATAGGTACATATCTCATGCAAAATCTCCAACAAACTAGATTCTTTGCAGCGCCTTTCACCCCTGGAGATTGAGGCAGAGGCGCAGAAGAAATCACTGAGTCAAGACAGAGAAGTAAGAATGAACCTGATATGAACAGAGGAAAAGCTCCTGAGGTAGCAGAGGGCTAATATGGAGGTAGACCCGGGAAATAACATCGTCCAAGTTAAGTAGAGCTAGATTATCAAACTTCATGAGGGGGGGAGGGGAAAGGTTGTCAGGAACAGGTATAAAGGACACATGGACAAAACCAAAGGCGGGTAGGATCAAGGATGGGAAGTGGGAATGGCTGGGGTTGGGCGGAGTGGAGGGGGAAAATGGAGACAACTGTACTTGAACAACAATAAAGAAATAAAGTAAAAAAAAAAAAAAACCACAGGAAGAAGAATTCACTCTTTGTCCCAAAATAATAGGAATAAAATAATTCCACTGAAGAGGAATTGTAGAATTCTTTATTTTTCAGTTAAGAAATAGATAATCAAATTTTTATTTAGAGTTCAAGAATTTAAATATTATCTTAAGTCATGCTGATATTCATAAGATTAAAGGGCTTAATAAAAAAGTAATACAAGCAGAATCTAAATTAACCTGACTAAACATTCTCTACTGATAGAGAATTCTTTTACTATCAGATGTGAATTTATCCTCATATTTGATTCCCTCTATTCAGACACTCAGATAAACTAAGAACACCTCAAAGGAGATAGTGACTTGAAGTACGTTCCCTAGGCAAACTGCAGAATAAGCCACACTTGGACTTCATAAAATTGTAGCTTGTGTACAGAGAGAAATAATCATTAGAGCCAATTATCTTTAAACAGACTGCTGTTTCAAATTCTAATTACAAAGTTTTAGCCTCATTAACACATGTGCTTCATTTTATGTCTTGGCTACCACATTTTATTGTTACAATTCATTAAAAATAATGTGAAAAATGAAGATGATCATAAATTTCATATAAGCAAAGGAAGAAAATAGTGCCTGGGTAATGATAACAACACTTTACACTTGCATAGCAACTTCCTTTTAAGGAACTCAAAACATTTCACAAACAGTATCTCATTAATCCTATGAGTACAGCAATAAAACATAATTTCCTAGCTCTCTGAGCTGGAGAATGTGATATATTAAATGGCTACAGTTTGTTTCCAGGGTCATACATTGAATTATGAACGAATGAAGTAAAATATTCTGATTCATTTATTGACGTTTTAAAATTTACATACAGTAAAATTGACCTTTTTGTTGTACCTTTCTATGAGTTTTTACACATACAGATTGATGTAACTACCACCACATTCAAGATACCAAATGGTCCGATCCAAGAAACTTCTTTGTGATCCCGCTTTGTAGTCAAACTCGCCCACACTGACCAGCACTCATCTGCCCCATCCCTCCTGATTTGCCTCTGTCAGAATTTCCTATGATGGAATCACAGAGTGTGACCTTTGGTTTCCTTCCTCAGCGTAATGCCTCCGAGGTCCATCTGTGTAGTTGTGTGAATAAATCAATAGTGCACTCCTCTTACTGCTGAGAAGTACTCCATTGCAAGGATGTGCCCGTTCACCTGCAACAGCACAGTTAGGTTGCTTCCAGTTTGGGCTGATTTTTTTTTCATTGGACTGCTATATGTTTTTGTACAGATTTTTGTGTGAAAATGTTTCATTAAGGGTAAATACATGAGTGGGGTTCTGGGTAAATGCCTATTAACTTTATAAGAAACTGACTCTTTTCCAGAGTGTCTGTATTATTTTGAATTCCTACCAGCAGTGTATGAAAGTTTCAGTTGCTTTACATTCTTATTAGCGTGTGCTATCACTCTTAAATTTTGTATTTTAACCATTCCAGTCAGTGTATAATGGCATGTCACTGTGGTTTTCACTTGCATTTCCATAATGCCTAATGACACTGAATATCTCTTATGTGTTTATTTTCCATCAGTGTATCTCCTTTGCTAAGGTGTCTGTTCAACTGTTTTACACTTAAGAAGTCCTAGGAGTTTTTGGAGATTCCTTGGGATTTCTTCACAGACAATCAATCTCTGTCACTAGAGACAATTGCATATACTCTTTCCCAATCTTAGGAATTTCTCTCTTGGTTCATTTTATCTTAGTTGCAAATTAGGCATACATTTATTTGTATCATTCTTTCATTACCCTTTTACTGCAAGGAACCTGGTGATACTGCCTTCCATTTCTGACTTTGGCAACTGGCTTTTTCTCTTCTTTCATTGTTGCTCCAACTGCAGGCTTACCAATTTCATGATCTTTTCAAAGAACCAGCTTTTAGTTCCACCAAGACTTTTTCTGTCTTTTATGTGTTTTAAAATTAATTGATCATCTTTGTTATTTTCTTCTTTCTGGTTGCTTTGGGTTTTTTTTTCCTTAAGATGCATGTCAAACTGTTGATTCAATCCTTTTGTTTTTAAAATAGCATTTTAATGCTATAAATTTGCCTTTAAGCATTATTTTAGTTACACTACACAAATATTAATATTTTGTATTTTAATTTCCATTAAATTCAAAATATTTTCCCACATCCCTCAGTCTTCCTCTTTGACCTGTGGATTATTTAGAAGTGTTCTTTAATTCCTGAGTATTTGGAAAGTTTTCAGTTATCATTCTGTTATTGATTTTGAGTTTAAATTTATAATGATCAGGCAATATACATTGTATGATTTCAATTCTCTTGAATTTGTTAAGATTTGTTTTATGACCAAGATATAGCCTATCTTGAGAATATTTCATGTGTACTTGGGAAGATTCTGTATTCTGCTTCTGTTGGAGGGAGAGTTCCACAAATGCCAACTATGTGAGGTGGCTGGACGGCGGTGTTCAGTTCCTCTGTCCTTCTGATTCATGTTTGTGTGGTATGTATTTTCCATCCTTCTAATATGTACATATATATAATTTTAAGTGTATATATATTTAAGAATATATATGAGTTTAAATCAATATATATGTGAGTTTCACATAGATATCATATAGTTGAGCCTCAGATTTTCAAAAATTCATGAAAATTTTTGTTTTTTAATTTGTGTGTTCAAGCAATTTAAATTTAATATAATTATTATCCTGACCGATGCGGCTCAGTTGGTTGGAGCATCATCCTATAGAATAAATGATCGCTGGTTTGATTCCTGGTCGGGGCATATTCCTGGGTTGCAGGTTTGGTTCTGGTCAGGGTGTATAGAGAGGCAACTGATAGATGATTCTCTCTCACATCAATATTTCTCTCCTGCTCTTTCTCTCGCCCTTATCCTCTCTCTAAAAATAAATAAATAAATAGATTTTTTAAAAAATAAATTTATTGCACTTATTTATATTTTTGGATTTAGGTCTACCATGATATCATGTTTTTCCTTTTCATTCCTTCTGTTTTTTTCATTCACCTCTTTTCCCTTTTCTTCCTCCTATTGAATTACTAGAGTAGGTTTTAGCATTTCATTTTGGTTTATCTATTGAGGATTTCATTGTATCTTTTTGTAATTTTTTGATAGCAGTTGATTTAAGGATTATAATATACGTACTAAACTTTTCACAGTGCACTTAGGATTAATGTTTTACCACTTCAAGTGGAATATAGAAACTTTACTATTCTATATTTCCCTTTATGTTCCTCTCTATATGTTGTAATTGCAGTACATATTATGTCTATGTATATTGAAAACCCTGTTAGGTAGCATAGGTAGTAAACTAAGTCAGGAGGAGGAGGAGGGTGACATGTCCCACCCACTACCCAGTAGTCTGGAGCCTGCTTCGAGGAGATTGCCAGGTATTCTGAACACCACAGGAAAAACTCTAATAATGCAGGAGGGGAGTCCTTGAAACTCTGTGTGCTGGGAAAGAGACTCTGTAGCAATTTCATTAAGACAAAGAGTCTTCACTAGCTGAGAAAGAAAGCCTTTGTAGCTGTATATTATTCTCAAGGTTTAGAAGGGGGAGGTGGGGTACCTAGAGGATGACGAAGGTATTTAACCCCTGGACCCCAATAGTTGGCACACTCAGATTAGCTGAGTGCCCACTTGTAGCCAGGTGCTCAGATGTATAGAACAAATTTATTAATAACTTTATTTCCTCTATATGTGGGGCATTCAGACTAGCTGGGTGACTGCTTGCAGCTTCATGCTCAAGTGTATTTCGTAAATAAACTTGCTATCTCATTCCACTGTACGTGTTTGTCTCTTGCCTGAATTATTCTCTTGTGAGCAAGACAGGAACCGAAGCAGGGAACCTGCTGACTTGGATCTCTGGTAACAACCCCACCAAACTGTTAAATGTTTGCTTTCAACAATCATAGATATTTTAAAGAACTTAAAGGGGAAATTTATCTGTTATACCTGCCCTGATATTTACTATTTCTGTCCCTCTTCTTTCATTGCTGATACTCCAAGTTGCCTTCCAGTGCCATTTTCATTTGATCTGAAGAATTCCCTTTTCCATTTCTTTAAGAGCATTTCTTTTTTTTATGTCGTTGAAACTTTAAAAAATTTTTTCTTTTGCATTTTTTGTTGCTCAAGTACAGTTGTGTCCATTTTGCCCCACCACGCCCCCACACCTCCCACCCTCAATTCTACCCCTCCTTGGCTTTGTCCGTGTGTCCTTTACACATGTTCCTGAAAACCCTTCCCCCTTTTCTTTAAGAGCAAAATTCTCTAGTTCTCCTTTATCGGAGGATATTTTTATTTTGGCCGCATTCCTGAAGGATAATTTTATTGAGTATAGACTTCTGGATTGATATTTCTTTTCTTTCAGCACTTTAAAAATGTCCCCCTGCCTTCGGCTCGCTGCTATCTGGATTCTCATAAGAGATCTGCCATCATTCGATATTGTCTCCCTATATACATAAATGTTTCAGTTTTCTGTGGTAGCTTTCAACATTTTTTGCCTGTTGTTGGCTTTCCGGAGTTTATATCTCCGGACATGGATTTCTTTGCATTTATCCTGTTTAGGTTTCACAGAGCTTCATGCATTTCGAAGTTTATGTCTTTGACCAAATTTGTCAAGTACTCTGTCATTATTTCAAAAAGTTTTTCTTTTTATTTTTCCTAGATTGACTGTTTCTTTTATTTAAGTATTTTAAAAGATGTCACTCCAATGTCTTCTGCTTCATGTAGTTTCCAATTAATAGCATATTAGACAATGCAGAAGAAAAGGTTAAACTTGAAGACACAGTAATAAAAACTATCCAAAAAGAAACACAGAAACAGAAAGAAAAGATAAAACAAAGAAGCTGAGAGCATCTGTGACCTGAGGAATACTACTGAGCAGTCCCAGCTACACTAGTCTCTCCTTGATCACCAGGGATGCATTCCAAGGTCCCCAACAGATGCCTGAAACTGTGAATAGTACTGAACCTTTCTATATACCATGTTTTTTCCTATACATACACACCTATGATAAAGTTTAATTTATCAGTTAGGAACAGGTAAGAGATTAACAATAATAACTAATAACAAGAGAGAACAGTTATAATAATGTACTATAATAAAATTTGTTTGAATGTGGTCTCTGTCAAAATATCAAAAAGTGTTTCTTAACCGCACTCTTTCTGTTCTCCTCCTGGGACTCGAATGACATGAATGTTCTACCTCAGCATTTATCCCATGAATCCCTGAGAGCCTGTCCGTTTCTTTTCCGTCTTTCTTTTTCAGATTGGGTCCTCTCTACTGACATATGTCCAAGTGTCCTACTCTCACCTTGGTCATCTGCATTCTGTTCTTGAATCCAGCACTGAGGTTTTAGAGGGTTTTTTTTTTTGTTCCAGTTCTAAAATTTACCTTTGTTTCTGTTTCTCTATCTTCAATTACTCTCCTGAGGCTTTCTATCTTTCCATTTATTCTGAAAGTATTTGACATTACTTCTTGGATATTATCCTGAACATTTTGAATATTACGGTCTTTGTCTTATTTAAATGTTACAGAGAATATTGATTTTATTAGTAGTAATCGATCCTGTTAGGCTCAGGTTATAAATTCCAACGTGCCTTCCGTGGGCTGCAGTTCCACAGCCAGCCCAGTTTCGAAGGCTGCGAGATGCCGCTTGGCCGTGCCTTTGTGCGCGCCCCTCAGGGCAGTCTAGGACCTGGGAAGTGGTCTGCACCGCAGTTTCATTCCCAGAGCCTTTGATACGCTCATTAGTCGGACTTCAGCATCCCCAACTTGTGACGGTACCCAGAGTGTGCATACAGCTTTCTGGACGTAGTTTCCTGAGCCTCCTCCTGTCTGTGATCTCCCCGACCCCGTCTGTCTCGCAAGAACTCCTTTCACGGTCCTCTGGCTAGTCAGCCTGGCTTTAGATCCCCACTCCGTTGTGTGGGGACGCGTTTGTCTCCAGGACCGAGCCGCAAGGGCGTACGATAGAGGAGAAGAAACAGTGGGTGATTCCCTGCACAATTGAGACCAGGGTCCCTCTGGCCAGAGAGTTGTTCCCTCATGTGAGTTTTAGGTGCTTGCCTGCCTGTCACCGCCATGGCTGTCCCGGTGCTTGGCATTGCCTAGGGGCTGGGGTGAGAGACGACAGAACACAACGCAGAGGGTTTTCCCCACTTTCTCCATCCCTAGTGGGCACCTTTCCTGCCCTTAGCCAGGAAACAGAGAATTTCTCTTGGGTATGTTTTTTGTTCACATTCATTGAGCAGTCCCAAGTTTTAGGCTCCCTTTGAGTTCATTGCCAAAAGGTGCTAGAGAAGAAAAAAGTGGGAAGTTCACCGATTTGGTATTATTTCAACCTGGTTTCTTTCCCCAGTGTGCATGCTACCATTTACTTTTTAGAGTCTTCAAAAGGCAGCTCTCAGCATCATGCCCAGGGTTTTAGCTGCATTTGAGGGAAGAGACTGAGTGGAATGTGTTCACCCATCCTGACTGGAACCAGGAACCAAGGTTCAGATTTCTTCAGTCCTCATCATCAAACCAATCTTAAAAGTATGCTTTAGTCTAGAGCCTTAACACAAACGTCCAAGCAATAATAGTACGTAAGGTTTAAGTAACGCAGCTGCCAAAAACTCAAGCGTTTTATTTAATACTGCCATATAACTCTCTGTGGGTTATGTAATGGGTGTTTTATGTATTTTTACTTTATAGATTGGAAACTGAGCTACAAAGATATTAAGTCATTTGCCCAAGGTCCAACTGCTGAAGAGTGATGGGGGTTGTGGGTGGTTAGGATTTGCGTCCTGGTAGTCTGGCTTCAGAGACCAACCCATGAATCAACCATACACATGCACTTAGTTCTCTATACCTACTTACGTTTTTTGTTTTGTTTTGGTATATATGACATTGTGCACTTATGTGAGAACATGAATATAATTTCCATAGCTACAAACTTAACTCATTTTACCCTAAGTTTAGGAAGGAGTAAAGATTAGCTGGCAAAGAGATGATATTACCACTTCTCAGAAGAGCTGAGAAAATATTTTGGGAATCAAAGTAATTTTAAAGTCCCATTGATCCTTCAAAATATGTATCAGCTGGATTTATTCATGCAGTTCTTGTTTTGCCCTCAGAGTTTTAAATTCTAATGTTAACTGGAAGAGCATATGGAGGGTAGGAGGTTTCTGTAAAATCAGCCCCTGCTGCTGCTGCAAAAAAAAGTTTTTTAAATTAAAACAATCAATAGCTTTCACTTATCCACAAAATTAATACTCCAATCGTGGCACTCATATGGTGCCATGAAACGCGAACTCTGTGGAATAAGGCTGATCTTGGGACACCACAAGATAATTACAAAATTGAAAGTTCAGGAGCTTTTCCAGCCATTTCATAGAGTAATTTTATGTTGTTGAATATAATTAAAAAGTGACTTGTATTTTATTGTCTTTGTTTTTATTTTATTCTTATTGCAATTCATTTTTACCATATTTTCCAAAAGTATAATCATGCAATGGCTTGGAAATTAAATCAAAAAACAAATAAGTGGTTCTTCACCACAACTAAAGTACAATGACTACCTTTAAATTGTAAAAGAAACAATGGCAAAAGTAACTAAACAGAGTCCCTGACATGGTTTACTTTCCTCAGTGGTTCTTAAGGCTTCCAAAAAGTATGCCTGGGATGTTCTATTTGTAAGAGAAAAAGACCTGGGGAAAGGTCCCAAGAGCTGATTTTGGATCTGCCTGAAAGCTGGTGTTGATATGTATCATTTCTTTTCCTTCATATTTGAAGCTTAAGGGTAGGTTCCGACAAGCCCTTAATGAAGAGCCCCACCGCGGCTGCAGCAGGGACGACCGACGACCGCTGAAGCCAGGCAAGGACCAGGCCTGGGTTTCTCAGGGGGTGGGAGGTCCTTGTGGAGCACCACACACTTCAGCCTAAACCCTTGCAAGATAAAGACAACAGAAGGAAGTGGAGGCGAGGGCATCCTAGCCCGAGTTCTCTATTTTCCTTATTACTCATCTCAGGTAGTGACAAACAGCTCTGACTCCTTAATCTAATCAGCTGAATTAGCACTCTACTGATATTTTTTCACCCACATGCTACACAAACAATGATGTCTGGTTAAACATGACAATCAGCCAACTTCTCTGGAGGTTCCCTTAAGTATTTAGAATTAGATCTTAATGTAAGATAATACAATATATCGCAACAAACACTTCATGTGTTCCTAGAGAAAAGAACCAGGTTCCTTGGGATGAAGTTTTACAACCACATTTAATCAAAAACTCTAAATTTGTTCAAGACTTTATAAAAAATTCTAATTGATCCAAATCTCAATATTATAAAAAGGAAAATTTACAGAATTGAAAAATTGGGATGTATAAATGTCTCAGTTTGTTCTAATCAAAATATTAATAAGAAGTAGTAGAAATACAGAAAATAATAAGCCATTAGTTATATGCATCACATTCTACGAACTAGTCCATCAATGTTGTTTCACAGCCTTCACATAGCAGTTGCCTGAATATACTCAAGTCTTTTAGTCTCCTTGATCCCCACTCTCCTGTAAAATTGAGTAAGTGCTCTTTGCAAGGTAGGAAACACTGTTTCATCCAGGATTTCCTGAAATTTCTTGCGGTAGCCTGAGATTTCTCCCAGTGTGATATCTCTTCCTGCTTGCAAAAAATATTTTTGATCTTACTGTGTTTTCTTCAGTCTGTACTTACTCAAATGTGGAACAGAGCCTTTAATTCCCCCAAATTATCACTCCCGTGAGGTATCTACACTTTTTAAACTTTCCTTGAAGATTGGTGTTGATACTAGTTTCTCTTCTTAAAACTGTTAAGAGAATAAAGTGAAGTTATGAAAGTCAACGGTGAATACCTAATGAATGTGACTGTTACTATTTGTTTGGGGACAATGCTATGGTCACATCACAGCAGGTAGGTAACCATCATACTATTTCATATTTTGGGAGAAGTTCCAGTTTGATAGCTTAAGGTGTGCAAGAGGACATTGAAATCTTAAAATTTGACCTACAATACAACAGGTTTATTAGAATATCAGTAATCTCCACCCGATTGGCTAAGCAAATTAAAATTAATCCCCCCCTTTTTTTTTTGGCAGAAGATGGTTAACACTAGAAACACGAGGCCTTTCATACCTACTTGTTGAAGTTAGGTTTTGATCTAAAGAATTCTCAGCCACCCTCAGAGTAAATCAGTAGACTGTCATCGTGTGCCTTTAATTATGTTCATTAATATTCATTTGGAAAAGTGTATCATAGTGTCTATTTCAACAACAAAAGCTGGAAATTAAACCTTGCTTTGTCTAGAATGTTTGGTTAGAGGCTAATCTTTTCAAGACCTTTCTCTGAGGAGATTATTGGGTTTTATCAGTTCATTTACTGAAATGTAACACATTTGTTCTATTGAATTATAAACAATTTCTCTTGGAGGTATCCTATTTAGACCAAAAGCAAATGATTTTAACTTGTTTTGATAATTTGCCTCATCATTTTCTTGAGACCACATCAGCGCGGGGAATTAATCACAGGATATGGATCAAAACAATTCTCAACACAGAACATCAATGTCATAGAATGTCTAATAATCAGCAGAACCACCATCCGGACACCAGTCCTGAGAACCAGCATTAGCAGACTTTTTAAAGTATTTTCTTGTTGTCAACAACCACCAGCACTTTGCACTCATGAACTCATGTGATCCTCTAACAACTCGTTATTGTCATTTCTATTTTACAGATCAGACCACTGAGGGTCAGAGAAAACAAAATAACTTGCAGCGAGAAAGTGGCATAACCCAGGTGGTCTGCCTCTGAAGTCCTCTTCAACCCCACCTTAAAACTTTTTTTTTAACTTAATGTTATACAAAACAACATTTTTGTAAAACCAAAGCATTATTTTAAAATGCCATTTACTATAGCTTTACAACATAGCTTTACAACATACTTAGAGTTTTACTGTAACTTAGTTTACTATTTGTCTATCATCTACATTTTCTGGGCTTTTTGCTATTATAAATAATATTTATACAAATGTCAGTCCAATTTTTTGGTGATTTTCTTTTTAAAAGTAGAATTGTCAAGAACAAGTGTATGACTGGTCTAACATACGTAATACATTATTCCAAAAGCTTCCAGATAGCTTATGTCCATTTAAACCCCGAGAATAACAGCTAGAAAACAGAAAACAGCATGAGCAAAGGCGCGGCAGGGTGAGGGGACTTGGAGAGTTTGGGGAAAGGCTTGGGAGAGGGGCGGAGCCTGAGACCAGCGAAGTGGGCAGGGTCCAGACCACGAAGTGTGCAGGGAAGTGAAGAAATGACACTGAGCTGTCCCAGGTTTCTGACTCAGCTGTCTCAGCGCATTGCATGACCAGGGGAGAAATCAGGTGAAAGGAGTAGGCATTTTAGGAGGAAGATAATGAGATCAGTTTTAAATGCACCCAATACAAATTGTGTAGGGATAGTTCAGGCCTCTGGTCCAGGACTCAGATTCCGACGTCGTTGTGAGAAACATCACCATGCATCCGGTCACCGAAAAATGGGTTGGTCACTCAAAGTGTACAAAGGAAAAGAAAAGCTGGAGTTTGAGGAACAACAGTATTAAGAAGAAGTCTTATAATCTAGCTCTTCTAACCAAAAATTTTTGAAATATAAATAACTGTAATTTTGTGATAACTGGCACTAATCATGTAATCACATCATGGTTCTCAACTTGGGTAGCAATACCGCCCACTTGCCAACTGACTTGTGTATACATATCAAATGGATTTAACACGCTGTAAGAGAGGGACCCAATAATTTTGCCTTTAAAATACCCACTTAGAATTTAAGAAATTCAGTTTTGCTCTGAAAAGGAAAAATGTATAATAAATTACAATAGTAATATGATACATACCCTCATCTCAAGAACTGGGAATTTGGAGTTATTACCAAATTTTGAGAAATTAGTATAATTTTGCTATTCTCTAGCCAGCAGACAATGATAAAAGAAGCCCTCTCCCCGTCCCATCCCCCATGCTGAAAGACAGTCTCTCCGCAGGAAGATCCCCTCTAAAACAAGTAGATTTGTATACTTTGCCACCTTGTGGTCATTGTAGTTATTTGCATGACTATCTGTTCTGTGGCCTGAAGATTTTCCTGTTTCAATGAGTACATGTTCCTATATATTTAATTAATAACAATACCAGCAAAATGTATTAGAATAAACTTGAATCGCCTTGACAAAAAGATGACCATGGCCAAGATGAACATCTCTCTGATGAATTTGTTATGGGCTGACAGGACTGCTTGATGAACTTTTCAGGGTCTTTCTTAAATGTTTTCTTCCACATGTTGCCACAGCTATTATTTTGACACAGAATAAATATTAATGAAAATAAGACAAGCGTTATTACTCTTTACAGGGTAAACATTGGCATAATCATTTTTTATTTATATATATTTTTGCATTTCACTAAGTCTTTAAGCAGAAAATAAGCCTCATGACATCATGTATGTGGAACATATGTGTGGATAGATACGGCAACCCTAAAATTCGAACCAAAGTGTCCATGAAATCTTAAGCCATGCTTTAGTTTCTATATTTTCTAGGTCAGTCCATAACAAATGTGCTAGAGAAACACATTTTTTAAATGTTTGTAGAGATTGAAAAGCCATTGTCACATAATTATGCGGAACAGATGCATTTTTAAGAGGTTCAGGTTACGTGAAAGATAATAATCACTATGTTTTACATTTTATTTCACTTTTTGATTCCTTTTCACATGAGATTTGATCTTCTTACGTTTGCAAATCTACAAAATACTCAAACCTTTGTTTTGAAAGCTACTCAGAGAACATCATCTTGTTTTTAATGCTATTTCTCAGGCATAAACAAAGCTTTTTGCCATGCCAAGTCACTAGTTTCTTGTATTGGGATGATAAACTGGATTTGGAACAACAGATTCATAGGCATAGTCATCTTAAGCTTCATTTTATGTCTCAAAATACAGAAGATGCTATTAAAATTTAGTGAGTTGAACAACAGCTGGGCGAAATTATTAAGTATATTTTCTTTAAGAAACATCTGTACAATTTTGACTCACTGGAATTTTGGTCATAGGATTGATAGACTGCACATTTCCTCACGTTATTCACCTTACAGGGCTTTCTCAAAGCTGTACCAGTAGTAAGGAGCGGTGTGCAAAATTCTTGAAAACACACAGCCTTGACTCTAAGAGAAAACATGGAGAGAAATGATTATCATTCTATCTCTATTACTAGAAAACCAACTCAAATTATAGATGCCCTTGATGTTAGGTCCATAATGACTATTCTTCATGATGGGCTCTCAAGAATTATTTTGGTTCATGTGTCCCATGAAGTACCCTGGAGTCCCTTCAGTACCATCAGGTAGCCAGACACACAGGCTTCTGCCACATATTTGTTCCCAATTACTCACCTGCTGTCCTGGAATGAGGGAGATTTCTTAAAGGATAGATTGTTCTCTGCCATATATTGGAAACCAATCATAGTACAATACTTCTAGCTCTGAGTTGGGGAGGTTGGGTTCTTCCTCATAGAATAAGAGGCATTTCTTATGCAGTGAAGATGGTCGTCGCAGGGATTCACTGAAAACCAGAAGGATAAAAGGGATAAAAATCTCTTTTGTTCACATACCAGAAAGATTTGATGCAAAAACGGCAGCTCTATTCACATGCAAGTCACATTATATGCGATATGATAAAGGAACAGTTTAAGTAAAAAAAAAAAAAAAATCAAATGAAAGCTGGATTTAAATCCCAGCTCAACCATTTCCTATTTAGGTGAGTTAAGTGTCACCAAGGCTTGGCTTCCTCATGTGTAATATAAAAGGAATTATATTTGCCTCAAGTAAACTCATGAACATTAAATAGAAAAATATTAAAACTTACACAAATGCATTGTCATGGTAGCCAGACTATCCTGTGGTAACAAATAAATCCCCAAATCTCAGTGATTTACAAAAAAGGTTTATTTCTTGTTCTTATTACAGTCTGACGCTAATCTGGTGAGTCTTTTCTCTGAGCAGAGACTCAGAGACCCTTGGTTACAGGCAGCATGAATGGGGAGAACACACAATAGAAAACACACCAAGGCCCTGGCTGGCATGGCTCAGTGGATTGAGTGCCAGCTGGAGAACCAAAGGATCTCTGGTTTGATTCTCATTCAGAGGCCATGCCTTGTTTGCGGGCCAGGTCCCTAGTAAGGGGGTGCATGAAAGGCAACCATGCATTGATGTTCTTCTCCCTCTCTTTCCCCCTCCCTTCCCCTCTCTAAAAATAAATAAATAACAAAAAAAAAAGCACACCCAATTTTTGCTCTCCAGGTCACATCACTTCTCCTGGTGTCTGCTTGCGGAGGGATAGTCACAAGATCTTATGGGAGATGCCGCATGGGAGCTGAGAAATGTAGGTGAGCACATGGATACATTGCAAAAAATCAGCAACCTCTACTATAAGCAATGCATTTATATTGCTGAAAAATTAGAATGTATAGATGTGCATAAAGAAAAAAGACATATTAAATCCAACTCTACTATCTTTTCAAAATTTCAAAAGCTTTTCAAGTTTTTCTACATATGCATTTTTATGTAATTTTAAATGGGTACCCAGGTTTTCAATAAATGCTGTTTCCTTCTTCTTTAGAGACTTTACTCATTTCTCCTGCACTCAAGAAAAGCATGCAGTAGTCATGAAACCATAAAAATCCTAGAAGGAAACAGAGGCAGTTACATTTCAAACATCTCTCGTAACAATATTTTTGCCCTTATATATCCTAGGGCAAGGGAAACAAAGGAAAAATGATGGGACTACTTCAAACTAAAAAGCTTCTGCACAGCAATAATAATGATAATAATAATAACAAATACAAGAGAACCCACTGTATGGGAGAACATATTTGCCAGGGATACATCTGATAAGGGGTTAGTTTCCAAAATATATAAAGAACTTATACAACACCAGAAAGACAAACAATCCAGTTGAAAAATGGGCAAAGGACCTGAATAAACACTTCTCCAGAGATGACATACAGATGGCTATATGAAAAAATGCTCAATGTCATTAATCACTAGAGAGATACAAATTAAAACCACAATCAGATATCACCTCACAACTTTCAGAATGGCTATCATCAATAAATCAACTAACAACAAGTGCTGGTGAAGATGTGGAGAAAAGGGAACCCTCATGCACTATTGGTGGGAATGCAGACTGGTACAGCCACTATGGAAAACAGTATGGGGTTACCCCCCCAAAATTAAAAATGCAATTCCTTTTTGACCCAGAAATTCTACTTCTGGGAATATATCCTAATAATTGTGAAACACCAGTTAGAAAGAATATATGCAGCCCTATGTTCATAGCAGTGTTATTTACAATAACCAACATCTGGAACAGCCAATTTCCCATCAATAGATGAGTGGATAAAAAAGTTGTGGTACATTTATACAATGGAATACTATACAGCCATAAAAGGGAGGAAATCTTACCTTTTGTGACAACATGGATAGTCCTGGAGATTATTATGCTAAATGAAATAAGCCAGCCCCAAAAAACAAATGAACAAAAAAATTAACAACAACAAAAAAGGAAATTTTACCTTTTGCCACAGCATGGATATACCTGGAGGTTACTAGGCTAAGTGAAATAAGCCAGTCAGAGAAGGACATGAACAAAACAAACTGGTGAATGAAATAGAAACAAAGGCATGGATATATGGAGCACACTGACAGCTGTCAGAGGGGAAAGGGGAGAAGGGGACTGGATGAAAGAAGGTGAAGGGATTAGCCAAAGAGCATATCTGCATGGTCCATGGAATGGACAATGGTGTGGTGATGGCCAGAGGGATGGGGAGGTAGGGACTGGGTGGCGATAGGCAAAGGAGGGAATAAGGGGATATCTAGAATGGTGTCAACTATCAAAATAAAGTAACAAAAAGAAGAGAAGAGAAAAGAAAAGCATGCAAATTGGGAACAAGAGTGACATTGTAGGGATAAACTTAAATCTGCTCTAACATCAATTACACGTTTCTGCAATTATTGGTAACAGGTTACTTTTTTTTTACTTTAAATAATTTGTTATTTTTCAATTACAGCTGACATGCAATCTTATATTAGTTTCAGGTGTACACTCTAGGGATTAGACATTACATAACTGAATGATCATCCGACAAATCTAGTGCCCATCTGACACCACATGTAGTTATTAAAATATTACTGACTCCATTCCCTATGCTGTACTTACATTCATGACTGCTCTGTTACTACCAGTTTGTGCTTCTTAATCTGTTACCTGTTTCACCCAGCAGCAGGTTACTTGTGATACAAATTTTACCCAAGACTATGAAATATGTCTTGATTCAGAGTGTGAAAACCTTTGCTTCTGGACCTTGCCAGAAGAGTTAGGTGTTGATCAGAGGAGTCATTAGACTTGTGATATATTTCCCTGGCCACCCATGCCATTACCTTAATTTTACATGACAAAGTAGTGTGTATGATTTTCATTGTTTCCTAATGGTGTTTGTGTATGCAGCAAGTCAAATTGCAGCATTCAATAAATCCGATGTTTCTGTTCCAAACAAAGTACAGCACACACAAGTTTATTTTTCTTTCTCTGGTCTCACTTCAAATCAAGTAGCTATTATAAATAATACAAAATAAACAGTTGATTTTAGAAAATTACAGAAAATAACATCACTGTTACAATGGTACAGAAATATGTGGCTATTTGGAAATCCTAAGTCAAATCTGCTATTAACAAACTGAGGAAAAGTAAGACTGATTTTTAAAAATCATCTTTTCTATTTTTTAATGCTTCTGGGAAAATATCTACCTTCTGGGAAGGCAGATGTTTTCATTTAGATTAACCAGTGATACAACATTTCAAAGCCTCAGGAAACTTTAGATACATAGTATGTATCTGTAGGAAGCCTACCATATAACTGAAGCAGCTAGAATTAACAAGGAAAGATGAGAAAGAGAGAGGGAGAGAGAGAAAGAGAGAAACAGATATGAAAAGTCAAAATAAATGGGCAAATATCTGCTCTAATTCATCTAATTCATGAAGGGATTCTGGTCCCTGTACCAGGTCACATATAATTTAGTTGTACTTCATTTTGATGAGTTCATTGTACTAGTTAAGAATATTTGTTCTTGAACTGGTTTAACTGGATTTCTCATCTTTCAACGTCTCTCCTCCCACACACTTTGATACATGCATTCGTTTTCTCAGTGTTGCAAGAAAACCTATGGTATGTAGCACAGGTAATTTATTCTCTATAGTAAGTATGAAGTTAAAACAGGAGTTGTATTCTGCCTCGTGTGACTTGATATAACCAATATAATACTAAACAGTGTATTTTTTCTTTTATGTATTTTTTTAAAAGCAGCATATATAGTGAGCCATGTTGTTAGGGGATTTATAGAAGATCAATAAGAAGACATAATTCCCAACCTGTGGAAGTCTGGTCCCAGTTAAGGTTAACAGTCTTAAAAACCCATGACAGTCGGCTTTGTACTACAAATATCTTTGCCATTGAATAAATCAGTTGAGTTGTGGGCTGCCTAGACTTGGTTGTTTCTGCAACTGGTGTCAGTATTCTGTGTGGCCCCTCCTTATCATTTTATTGTTAGATTTCTTACTCTTCATTTACATTTATATAAGAAGTCATTACCAACCCTGAATTCTTTACCATGAAATTCTGTTTTGTTTGTGAACAGAACAGAGTCACTTGCTGTCTTAGAGAGGTCCTGCTACTATAACAAAATACCATGGACTGGGTGCTTTAAACAAGAGATTTTTTTCTCACAGTCCTGGAGACTGAATAGTCCCAGGTCAAGGTGACAGTAGTTTGGTTCCTGGTGAGAGTCCTCTTCCTGGTTTGCAGACTTGCCTTCCTGCTGTGTCCTAAGTAGTGGAGACAGAGCTCTGGTCTCTCCTCCTCCTGAGGTCAGCAGTCCCACCATGGAACCTTCACCCCTGCCAGGTCACCCAAACTTGATTACTTCACGTCCCCATCTTCAAACACCATGCATTGGCGATTAGGGCTTCCACGTATGAATTCTGGGGACACAGTCCATAGAGCTTTCACAGGGTCACCTTTACAAGGGGTATTAAAGATAAATGGAGCGTCTTATTTCTTGGTAAAATTTTAGCTAAAATATGAAATGCAAACATGTCCTTTTGCCCAATTGAATCCTCTTTCCAGAATTCTAATCAAACAGAGAGTTCTAACCCTGACCAAATTTTCTAAAACATTCAAAACACTCCATTGACCTACATCTTTGTACATTGTTAGCAGCTGAAAACATAACACTGCAGTGTGTAAAAGCTAGAGTTACAAAGCATTTTGAAATGTTTCTAGAAACCTGGTTATGCTTAAATAGCTTGGCAAAATATACTGTCCTGTAAATATTCATTGACTTCCTATTATGCATTTTACAGGCACTGTGCTAGATAGTGGAGACTCAATCCTCAATTATATTTTAATCTAGAACATTAAAAAACAAAGGTACACCATGTTAATACATTAGGGACAATAGACCGTAATAGTCTGTAGAAGTCTGACCCTGGAAGGGGCACCAAAGCATCTGGCTTAGCCCTTCACCATGAGAAGACAGAGCTGAGGTTCAGGGAAAGTCGCTCAGGGACTCACCAGGGCTAGAACTGGGGGCTTCGAAGGTTCATATGAGCATTGCCTATTTATCAAGGAGTGGGTGTATGCCTAGGAACCTAAATTCATGTACTGATTTGTTTGGGAAACTCATTCAAGTTCTTGGTTTTTGTATTTTTTAAAGTGAGTCTGGGTCTTGGTATTGTGAGAATCCAAACTCAAAGTGCATAATACAGTGTTGTGAAATTTTACAGGACCAATTTTTAAGGCATTCTTATTGTGCCCAATAGTGTTTGGTTTTTAACTCCTAGAAGAAAGTCTGACAAACTGATATCATCACAACATAGAACACATGGTTGGTGTTAAACACCAAGCAGTTAGGTTAATTAATTAATATTAAATTGGGGACAATGAAGTTCAAAGGGGGAGGGGGAGTGCTTCAAGAAGAAGTAATTGAGTATGTTGTCCTGAAGATAAGTTTGCCTCATAGCAAGTGTATCTATCCGACTTACACTTGAGTGAAAGCAGCACTTCCTATGAACACACAAATCTTATGTACAGTAGTCTTGCCAAGTAGAATTCTAACAAGATTTTCAAGGAACACGATATGCCAAATGACAGAAAAGCGGGCGGTGCGATATAAAGGTTAATACAATGTTCTTGCTTTTAGTGCCTTTGAATTTCAGAGACACTCAGCTTGAACCACTACCGTTAAAAGAAATCTTGGTCTCAAAGACACCACCAGGACTCGACAACCCTTTCCTACTTGCGTGCAGTTCCCCGGCGGCAGCTGCGGCCTCTCCAGCTGCCTTACCGGACGCTGGCCAAGGTCGCCTGTTAGTGCCGCCCTCGCTGGCCCTCCCGGCGGAGCCACGGAGTCTCAACCCTCTTCTTTCCACTTTCCAAAGTTTGAATATGAGCTTCAGAGGCGCAATCTAGAAGATTATTCATTCATCTTAGATCACTTAAATCTTTCCTTTTGGTACAAAAAAAAAGTGTTTCCAAATATACTGACTATTGGTACTTGCTTAAAATTCACGGGTTTATAACAAAAAAGAATACGAGCCCCAGTGTTTATACAGGTGGCACCGACTACACAACACAAAAACTGCCAACTATTTGAAAGAACACTTTGCATTTAGAAAAGAGTCAGAAATAAAAAGAATCATCATTTAAAAGTTCTTGATCATGGTTAGTGCTGGGCACGCCCACCCCGCTGCCTGGGCTCCAGGAGGCTGTGCCAGGTGAGCTGCCACACCTGGGCTTCCCGCCTCCTGGCTTCAGTGGGCTTGGCCAGTGGGCGGTCAGCACTGGAGGATGAAGAGGGAGGGAACCAGCGGAAGGCAAGGGCAGGAGAAGGAAAGAGGGGCCGGGAAGAAGCCTGAACTGATATCCTCCATTCCCGTCTGAAGATGACACCCCACACTTGCTGAATCCCTGTAAGCGAGGCCCCGGCTTCCCTCACGCAGCCTTCCCCATCCAGTCTCCTACCTAGAACGTGAGTGACTGTTCCTTCCCCTTCCTCCTCTCCCCACTCCCCCAGAGAGGGCGAGACTGACACCTCGCCCTTATTTGAGCACAGGCACTGCTCTCTTTTGGTTTTCTTTCTTCTCATGACAGAGACAGAAAAGCCTAAGCAAAAACAGAGGAGTAATTCGGCTCAATGAGATGAGGAACTTCTGTCTGCTGGCTCAGTGTCTAGAAGAGTACCTCACAAATGATAGGCACTCAGTAAGTATTTGCTGGATAAATTGTTACTCATCTACATTTCATGAAAATTGTAATTGTTAAGAGGATAAAGATGATATTTATGATTTGCCAACATAGAAATTAAAAATAAATTCCTACATGCATATAACCCCCAATCATATATATTTTTATCAAATATCTTTTGCTATATACAAATAAAACAGATATTAATGAATGAGATGACACTGGCAGTACCTTAATGGAAATAACTAAAGATGTCCACAAATAAACAGATATTAGTGAATGATATACAAATACACATATACAAATAAAACAGATATTAATGAATGAGAGTAACACTGGCAGTGCCTTAATGGAAATAACTAAGAAAGATGTTTGCTATGTAAGGCAGTATTACACTTGTAGGTAGGAGATAGCTCCTGCTTTCTCCTTCATCTCCCCCCAAATAAACACGCCCACGTGTGCTGTCCCTTACGTGATAACTATCGACCCCTACTGGGCATCTGCACTGCTTCCAAAGCTGGGAGTGGAATGATGAGTATGCCAGACCCTACCTTCCCCATCACTGAGAAATGAGATGTTGTCAGCCAGGTGATGGATGGGACAGGTGGGAGGAAGAGGGTGTTACAGGCTCTGGGGACAGGAGCAGGCCCATGGCTGTGGAGAGTGAAGCATTGCTCACTCAGGCAACTGAAGGAAGTTCGTTCTGGCTACAACATAGAGTCTGAAAAATAATATTGAGATATTAGAATGGAGAAGTTAGTAGGACTATGAAAGGCTTTATATAAGATTTAAGGGAGTTGATATTTCAAGCCAGTTAAACACTTATAGACCAAAGAAAGAAATTGTAAGGGAAATAATTATTCTTCCCCCTACTTCAAAATATAAATACACGTGCACAGTCTATATCTTCCATTTGGGAAGAGGTTTAGGGCCCAACAGTTGCTGCAAAGCAATGATTCTCTAGTTGACATTAACCTGTATTCTTTAACTGCGTTAACAACTATGCAAAGCAGTTCATTGTTACTGTGTGTTTATTATGTTACATGAAATGTTCTAAGAACTTCAATGCTTGAGATAACACTAGATAATCTTATGAGGTAGTTACTGTTGTCTGAAATTTACATATAAGGAAGAAGAGGCACAGAGAAGTTAAGTGGCTTGCACAAGGTCACACAATAAGTGGTAAAGATTTTTAAAGAGTAGTGTGATGGGGGGCGGAAATAATTGCTTTTCTTCTCTTATAGAGGTAGGTTGGTGAAAGATCTGGGAACAGTATTAATTTTGAACACAGACAATAAAGACTACGCAGACAAGTTTGCTTCATAGTAAGACAACAAATTGTGCACACACTTGTCATGGAGAACAAGTTTAGCGAATGGCCAGTAAATTAAGATTTTACATGTTGAAATTGATGTGATCACAAACACAGCAATTAAATTGCTTTTCTAAGAGGATAATATAACAGAACTTTTAAAAAAGTTATTAGAGCTATGGAAACTATAAAATGAAATGTGAATCCAAACAGATTAGAAACCAGTAAGTCAAGGCAATGTCTGGTGTGTCCATTTTCCTAATTTTAGAATAAAGTCACATTTTATGTTACCATTTTGGAGTGTTTAAGAGTTATGTACCAGAAGACCATTTGAAAATAGTCTATACTGTAATTGTATCATTTTAGTCAAATTCTATAATTTGAGTCAAATACGCTCTGATGGTTTTAATAGAAGCATAAATTTAAGCTTTAAGAAAAATAGTCGGGTTGTTTGACACCAGCAGGTGGCACCCTAACAAAATAATTTGTGTGCTGTCGGTTTGTGCACTCTGGTGCAAGCAAGCTCACTGTGTCTGGATGTGAAGGGCAGAAGAGGGAAAAACTGAAGACAAGACTTGGTCTTTTAAGTAAGAGAACTGTTATTTGGGGAGGAAAAAGCAGAACTAACAGTTTCTTTAATATTCTTTATTTTGTGAATACCCAGCTAGCTTCAGTCATTACTGTAAAACAAAACAAAACAAAACAAAACAACCCTCTGTAAATCTGTATAAAATCCAACTGTAAAAGGTAACATCACTACATTGAAAGGAATAAGATGGACTGATCTACATATTTTCCAGCTGAGAAACAGATATTCCTTTTAATTGCTTCAACTATCAGGATGACACTAGAATTTTGTTTCGTTTGGTTTATCTACAGTTTGAGATCTTAAACACGAAGTCTGCGCTGAAGCTGCTTGCCACAGTACTCATGTGGATTTCAGGCCTGTTCAGTTTGGGCTGTTCCAGTTAGAGGATTGGTGTTTGACGTCCCCCGCTCCTCCTCAAGTGTTAACTGTTGTTTTTAAAGCAAATACAGGATAAACACATCGAAAGGAAGAAGTATGTTCCTGTTTTAAGAGGAGTCTGTGTTATCACTTTTTTGTTCTTCTCCCTCTTGTCACCCATTTGTTTAATTTGGTTATTTCATTTAAGAAACCAACCACATTGGCAGTTTGCCTATCAATTTATTTTCTCTGAAATGAGTAATGACCCAAGCTGTTCACCTTTTTCACTAAGCCTCCTCACCTGCCTAACTCTGCTAACAAATAATTATATAATTATAATCTTGTCTAAAGATTTTAGTTTATAATTAACTTGCAAGGATCAGTAAGAGAAGACTCAAACTTTGGTATAAAGTCACAAGGATATAATGAACAGCGTAGTGACTATAATTAAGAATACTGCATTGCATATTTGAAAGTAACTAGGAGAGTAGATTTTGAACATTTTTCTCCTAAGAAAAAATTTTGTAACTATATATGGCAAATGATGTTAACTGAACTTATTGTGTTGACCAATTTGCAATATATAGCAATAGCAAGTCATTACATTGTATATCTGAAACTAATATAATACTACATCATTATACCTCAGGAAAAAAAAGGTAAACAAAGAAAACTACCCAGGACCAGCCCCCACTCTAAGATGGACCTCCAGGTATGAGGCAGCAGCAACAGTCCACAGTCAAGACCAATCCGCTTTCCTTATACCCTATGGCAAAGAAGGAAGAAAGACCTGAAATGTTATGTGTGGCTAGGTTCACGGCAGGCACAAGAAGATGTGGCCAAGTTGTGAAGACCAGTGGGGATCCAAAAGAGGAACAGATTTCTCGTTGTTTCTCTGCCTTCTTGCTCGAGAAAAGGACTAAAATTAAATATATAATTCCACCCTCTTCAAGACCTTGAATGACAAGAAGGTAAGGCTAAGCAGCCTGATTAGTTATTTTAGGGAACAGGAATGTGTGAGTCAGACTAATTTGCTTACTGGGTAAAAAAAGAAAGGTGAAGGGATTTTTATATATATATCTCACCAAACTGTTGTACATATGTATATATAGTCATATATATATATGACAACAGTATGGTGATAGCCAGAGGGAACCAGAAAAGTGAGCAAAGAGCGGGTAAATGGGGACAGAGAGAGACTTGACTTTGGGTGGTGAGCACACGATGCAGTGTGCAGATGATGTTTTGTTGAATTGTACACTTGAGACCTATATGGTTTTGTTAACCAATGTCACCTCAATGAAATAAAAATAATTAAAAAAAAAAGACAGAATGATACTGGAGGCAAATCCTTCTCACGTGAAGGAAGAAGATCACTTCCACCAAAGCCTAGACAAACAAATGAAGCCAGCATTTCGAAGATGAAGTTCATGATGAAAGGAATGAATCTCAGTGAATTAACAACCTGTCTTGAGAAGATCATCCAGTTTCTAATAATAATGATTAACATTTGTTGAGCACAAACTACGATTTCAGGACTCTTGTAAGCATTTTACATCAACTAATTAAGTGCTTATAACAATCCTATAATCTTGGTGTTATTGTACGTACACGTGAAAGCTGAGGAATCTGCAGCATGAACAATTTTACCCAAATTACTCAGGTGGTTTGGCTCCACTTGCAACCACTGGATCCCCTGTCTAATTTTCTGTGAACCTCTTTTGAGTACTGAATGTTTTTCTGAGAGAAGTCCATACCCTACTACATCACCATGATCTAAATAAAGATGGGGAAATACTGCAAAAAGAGAAGGTGATTTTTCTTTACAGAATTTTGGAGCAGTGGAACTTTCTGTGTTGATAGCACAGCTCTCAAAATTGCCACATTTTTTTCCAACCTGCAGACAGGGTTCAGCTGTACTCACCTCAGAGTGCCTGGTCCCCACAGCAGATCCATCAGTGTCTGCAGAAGGGGAAAGTTTTCTCTTCTCAAGGGTGAAGTCCAGGAAAGAGTGCTTCGGGAGACTGGGAGACACAGAGAGAAATGCAACAGCAGGTAGAGACAGAGGAACGGAAACCAGTGCTTTAAACACACGCACGAGGCTGATTTGGAGTCACTGCAGAGACGTGGTCAGCGAGGGAACACACCAAGATGGTTTCAAGTCAATGAATAAGGCCTCAAGCCTTCTTCCTGCGCCCAAAGAGAGGTGTCTGGGTGTAAGTGCGAAGTGCTATCAGTTCTGAGTATCTGTACTCTTGACTACTGAAAGCATTCTAAAGTGGAATTATGTCTGGGAACCCGTGGGCCAAATGTCAAGTTATCAGTGTCACTTGTGAGTCTCTTCTACCTTAACACTTAATGCCAGACCTGCCAGCACACTCCCAAAATAACTGTCTTAGGCCTATTTTCTTCATTTTTCTTTTCTTCTTGGGATTCCAGAGTGGGAATGGTTTTTGGGTCTTCTCCTTAGCAACTGTCTTTTCACAACTCATTTCCTATCAGCCCACTTTGTTTTCCCACTTGATCCTAAAGAACTCCAAGAAGGGAAGCTAATCAAATCTATTAAAGGCAGAAGTTGGATAACTACACTCATTAGCACTCTGAAGTTTTTTCCCTCTTCTGTGTATTATCACCATCAAGGCTAGGCTGATGTTTAGCAAAGAGCACCTGTCAAAACAAAAGAAGAGTTCACACCTTACAATTTAAGCCCCAGGTAAGAAACTCAGCCTGGTGGATCGGCAAAGAGGAAGACAAGAAACCTGAAACTCCAGGACTTGGGGTAGAGTTAAGTGAGTTTCCTCTGGGTACCAACAGGCTTTTGTTTAACATGATTAAATCCTCTTTGTTTCATTACAGACATCAATTTGAAAACAAACAGTGTGATCAAGATAAAGGCCTGGAGCAGCATTCTGTTTCTCTTTCTCTTTCTTCTTTTTCTCAGAGAGCCATCACCACCTCTCTCTCCCTGGACAGGCTTAAAGGAACTTAACTGGCTCACAGAAAATTGATGAGCTGAGCTGAGCAGGTGTACAGGAAGGCTTTGGGTTGCAGGGTGAGGAATGGAAAAAGTGTGAAGCACTATGTCCATGACCAGATCAAGTGATAAGAGGACCGGCTTCCTTTGCTAGCTAATTAATTGTCTTTCTCTTCAAAACACAGTCTTTGATTTCAAGAAGCACCTGAAGAAGATAAGACCTAGTCCTAGTGAATACAGCAACCACAATCCCAAAACTCATTGAGGTTGGGGCTGGGGGATGGGCAGAGCAACATGCAGACAGAGAGGATGGAGAGGGGCGGAGGGAGACCTTGCAGAGTCAGTAATCAACAGTAACCGAAACCACAAGCTATTGACCAGCAGGGAGACAGCAGTCAACTGAATTCTCTCCGGATGTAACAAAATTGAAACTGGTGGTGCACTTCCAAGGCAATCTTTCCTATAATATGAAGTTGTTTATTTTATTGTTGTTAGACAACACTAACTCCTTTTCCTAAACAAAACATGGACGTTGTCAGCGTTAACAGCTACACTGAGCTGACAGAAGCTGGGGTCATCCATGTACACATTTTAATTACCTCTTTTCAGTCAGGAACATCATTAGACGTTTATTATTACCAGCCACTATCTTGTGATCTTAATTGGCTTCCTTCACAGACGACACCACGAAGCCAAGGCAGAAGCTCTGGCAGCCTCCCAGAGATAGTGACCAGATCTGTGACACTTTACACTGATACTGTCTTCAGCTGAATAACAACCATCAGTTTAACTTTTAATGCTAGACATGAGGTGGAAGCTTCTTTTAACACCTGTATGCAGAGATGTTCCTGATTCCATGGTGTGAAAAACACACAGAGAGGTAGTGACTTTTCACATACCTTTGTTAGGGTTGCAGAGAAATTATCCATACGCTGGACAGGGCTATGCCGAGGAGCCAGTTACTCCCTGTGACTCTCTTGGACTCTGGTAAAATGAGAAAAATAGTTTGCTTCCGAAATGGAAAAATCTGGATCCATTGACATGCAAATTAAATCTGCGGTATGGGCCACAGTTATCTGGCTGCTTGCTACTCAGAAAGTGTGGAAACACCCTTAAATTAATAGTTTGAATTAATAATATTGGGCCTGAATCAATAGTAGTTATTAACTTAGTTTCCAAAGCAATTGGAATCATGTTGGGGATAATGGCAAATTTTGAGACAGGGGGAAGAAGAGAATCATTATGAAGTAAACATTTTGTCATGTCCTGTGGCGGGTGGGAAAGAGAAGGGTTTTCTGAGAACAGAATTAGCATCTTTTTCCCTGCAAAAAACCCCTATAAATTCTGAAATTTTAAGCACTGGAGTTTACTCTGTAATGTCAGGCTGACGATGTCTCTGGGTGCAACGTTACTTGAGTACCTTCTTTTTCTAGGTAATTATAATATCGTTTGTCCTCTGGGCCATTCTTACCTTCTTTTTTGTTTTACAAGATTTTATTTATTTATTTTTAGATAGAAGGGAAGGGAGGGAGAAAGAGAGGGAGAGAAACATCAGTGTATGGTTGCCTCTCACGTGGCCCCCACTGGGGACCTGGCCTGCAACCCAGGCATGTGCCCTGACTGGGAATCCAACTGGCGACCCTTTGGTTTGCAACCCGCGCTCAATCCATTGAGCTACACCAGCCAGGGTTGGGCCATTCTTATCTTTAGGAATTTATAGAAAACAAGTATTAGAGGATAAATAATAATGGAAAATGTAAAAAAAGTTTTTAAAAGAAAGCAAAGACAAATATTCTAAATTTGAGTAAGTTTCAAAATGGAGTAAAATTTTGAACTACGCCAAAGAGAAAAAAATAATTTTTGAAAGCTACATATGTCAGTGGCTTACTTGTTCAGACTAATAGTGGTTAGAAAATTTATTTACATTAACTATCATTAAGATTAAAATAATATTGATATTAGCAATGTGTTCCTGACTTATTCTTTTAAAAGAGATGCTTGTCATTTATTAGAATCTGCAGATTCAAGGGCTACGTCTACGAGGGTCATTTCAGAAAGAGCCTAGTAAGTGGGTGTACTCTTAGGAGTATATTTTCCATTCAATAAACTCAACTAGTGTAGACATTGAAGTCTTTGGAATGAACCATCAATCTACTTTGCTATTTCCCTGGAATTTTGGTGATCGGGGGATTCATACATCCACTTTTTTCCTGGCAGTTACTCCGCAGCAACCCAGAGCTCATAGGCCACTTTCCAAGACTTTTTATTTCACTTTTTAAAAGCAGTCAACCATCTAATTATAGGTAAATGTTATACAAATTTTAAAAATATAAAGAGAAAAACTAAATTTAGTTTATGGAATTCCTGGAATGTGAGGTCTTGTCATGATATCCATATGTAAGTAAAATTTCTAATCCATATCTATAGGTTTAAGTTTTAAAAGGTATCTCAAGACATGACATTGATTTGATATACTCCTTCTATAAATACAGCTGAATTCTCAGTGAGAAGAATCTTGAAATAAAGAAAAAATATTGGATAAAAAATTTCAACTCCTCATTATTATTATGAGACAACTAAATATGGTTCAAACTATATACACAATGAAAATGAAATAAAATAATTTTCTTCATTCACTACCAGGCATGACCTCTTGGCGGCTCCACTTCTGTTAGTGAAAAGGTCATCTTTTACTTCCTGAAAATAAATGGTTTCCTTCTCATCCCTGTTTTTTGTTTACCTGATGGATTTCCTCTTTTAAGAAGGCATGTAAATTAGCTTTATGTTTCAACAGTTTTATTGTATTGGAACAAGATGGTGAAATACAGCTGTTTAAAACATAGTGTGAGCAAACAGGCAATGAAGTATTATTTTTTAAGAGTTATCAAAATCAGGGTGCCAATCACTCTTAGATGCAGGGTAAAAATTACTTGCACTTCAATATTTATATTTATATTTATCATAAGAAAAAAGTTTTTTTCCTAGGAAGAAGGTGCAGAAAAGGGCACAGTATTAGCTAAATATTGTACCTTCGAACATCACTCATTTCCTTCTCAATAGTACTGAAAGGGTCTAATTTATAAGTTTTTCCATCTCCCTGTTATGCTGGTTTGTAAGTTCTGACACTGCTACTGGTATGTTAATGAGAAGCTAGCGTTCCATTAAGAGAAAACCATATGCTCTGCTGCCTACTGTGAAAGAGAAAGCATGTAATGTGGCTGTTGCCTTAGTAACACATTAATTCATTTTGTCAGTGTTGGCACAGATCATTTCATTTATAAGAAAACAAGTATAATAGTTTACCACATCTATAATATTTACAGTGTTTCTGTTACAAAACAGTGACAAAATGAGTTTAAAAAATAGAGTTGGTATAATATCATTAAAATATGGAATTTGTGGTAAAATTTTCTCTGTAAAATTGAAAAAAATAAAGATTGGTGTAAAATTTTTCTTCACAATCCTACTTAAAACATTTTAACACCAAACCGTTTGCTTTTGTAGCATATTTGTATTATACTAATAACGTGTGTCTGATGCAAAAAATTTAGTCCATGAAAAACACAAGTGCATTAACAGTTTTTAATGAATGCTAAACAAAATATTTCATACAACAGTTTTGTTAAATTACAACCATTATAAACCTAATCGTATGCTAGTGTGTTACTCATAACAAGGCTAAACATTTATCTAGTTTTATCTGTTCTTCCAGATGTTTATTAGTATTCTAACACTCCCAAAATATTTAAATTAAGCCACTCCATTTTCTCATGTGAATGCATTTTGGGTTTTATTCGCAGAAAATCTAGTCACATGTATATCTAAATAAATATAGCACACTGTATATGCTTTATGCATTAAATGATACTTGATGTGAATTGAGATGATCCAAAAGCATGATAAAGGAGACAAGTGATCAGAGGAAAGAAAAGTTCCTGTTTGTTAGCGTCTGCACCTGCAGCGGGGTGCCAGTTCTACCCACCCGAGGGCATCCCACACCTGTAAACACACATTCTTAATAACAAACATTTGCATCTGTGATGTTCACCTATCTTCTTTCACCAATAAAAAGGGAATTGTGTGCAAGATAGAGACCAAGTATCATTTACCAGTTTAGGTAATGATTCAAGTTTTATGTCACTTCAAAAAAGCATATATACATTTACATAAGAGTTATACAAAGCGGGTGCAAGGCATGGTGGAGCTGCCCATCTACGTAATGAATGGCTAATTACAGTTCGAACATTAAGAAGTGCTCTCCTAAAATATCAGTGCTCAATGGGTTTATCTAATGCTTCATGAATGAAATGTAGGTGTTTTAGGTTTGACTTGACTATATTCACAGCAACGCTCCCAAGTTTAATGGGATTCTTTCTAGGGAGAACCCAAGACCTGAGAGTACTATTAAGAATTTCCTCTATAGACGTGCAATGAGATTACTCTGGGAAACATTTCAGAAAATAAAATTTATGATTAGCTTTGATGAAAATGACTTTAGTTTTAACTTCATAACATCTCTGCTTTGATATGAGTAAAATACTGTGAATGGCTACATCACCAGAAGAGAAATTATAACCAAACATCAATGTGATTTTATATGACGGGGAATTAAATATCTCTGAAATGTAATCATATCACATTGACTCACCCAATAAAAGTAATTTAATGAAGTATTTTATCTAATTCATATGTTTTTACTTATTAGTTTGTGGTGCTTGAAAAATAAAACTGTAAACTTTCTAAGAGCCTTCTTTCAACTCAAGCTATTTCTGTCAATAAAATTGGTTTATCAGTAGTTAAATGGCACAACATTTATGTTTTAAGTACACTAAATTAAGGGGAACTTTATAATAAGATTCACTAATTAGACTTACTATAAATAATATGATATGTATTACTATTACTTTGGTTAAATAAAAAAATTATCTTGTGGTATATAACACCTCAAATTTTAAGTCCTTTTGATTCAAACAGTTTATCGTTGTTCATCCCCCACTACATTAATTAATGCATTAATTAATGTGAGGATCAAATATAAGATCATAAACTCTAAATAATACACATATAAATGTATATGTATGTATACACATACACTATATATTTTATACTATGTAATACATTATTATTTTATTTTGATAAATAAAACCACACATTTTATATCTAATCTAATATTATCCTAGTGAATTTTCTTATTATCTTCTTGTAATTATTCCAAAGTCCACATTCAAGGTTAAGAGCAAAGAAAACTGTTGTTGTATTTACATAACTATAAAAAAGGTGAAATAAAATTGCACAGAAAAAATAATTGATTAAGTATTTAGACATATTATACTCGGTAATCTGGTTAGGTGTCCTTTCCTCACTGGTAACACCAGTTGTGTTTATTTACATACAGGGATATGAGTAATACAGAATGACAACCATGAAGGCTGACTATGCTAAAGGTCGGCATTATGTATGTATTTATTAATGTATTTGAGTCTAAGGAGTTGAGTTCTGGTGGTATTAAATTTTTATGTTGTTTTATAACTGCTCGCCTACAAATTTATAAAATAATATAATATTTAATATATATATTTATTATATCACTATTTTGGAATATGTGAAGTATAATCAATGCATATCAAGTAAAAGATATTTTTGAGCCCTGGCTGGTGCAGCTCAGTGGATTGAGTGTGAGCCTGTGAACCAAAGAGTCATCAGTTCGATTCCCAATCAGGACACATGCCTGGGTTGCAGGCCAGGTCCCCAGTTGGGGACGTGTGAGAAGCAACCACACATTGATGTTTCTCTCCCTCCTTTTCTCCTTCCCTTCCCTTTTCTCTAAAAATAAATAAATAAAATCTTAAAAAAAAATAAACTACCTTTAAAAAAGTTATTTTTGAGCTTTTTTGAGTACTTAAGAACTATAGCAAGGAATATAGCAAATATGTTAAAGACACAACATTAAAATATTTTTAAAATGATACATGTCAAATAATAAATGCTACATAAATACTCATTGAGTAAATAAATACACATAAAACATATGAGCGCATTTGCATTCATACCAACCTTCTGGTCACAATACAAAATTCATGGTGTACATGAACCTATTGGTCAGCCTTGTGTCTGTAAGAGTGCTGAGAATATTTAAAATTTGACAGTAGCTAGCCAGGCTTTGCTTATGAAGTTACACTTTCATGGAGTAAGGTTTCAGTCTAGTTTAATTCAACATGAATTTGCTGAGTGGTGGAGAAGAAAGGACAGAATTAAATGACCTCTAAAATCTTTTAGAATTTTAAGATTTGGACAGATGAAAATGTCAGTATTTGGAGAAGGACTAAATAATGATAACTTCACATTTATACCTTTTCAATATTCATCTTCACTTTTGTTGAAGGGAATATAATCCAATAAAAAGTTGGTCAGTTCTTTTAGGTAAGCCCAGATTTGTCATGTGACAAAAGCTCAAATTCTGCAAGACATGAATCATTTGAAATAAATATCTGAATATTCACTATCTCTGAATTAAGTAAAGGGTCACATTTATGTAATATTTTACTTACAGTAAAAATTTGTAAATTATATATTTTATTATAAAATTATATTAAAATTGTAGAGAAATGCAAATTTTAATAGGTATCAAAATATATTTTAACTTGGTATGTAATTTGTTATTGCTATAATTAATTTAACACAAAATATGAATATAATACAGATGATAAACTCTAAATAGTTGAAAACAGAAAAATAAATGGTCTAAGGCATTGTGTCTTAGAGACAGAAGTATATCACTGTAAGAGTAATGATATGATTTGGGCCAAGTTGTTTTCTGGCAAAATTCTGATTCTTGTCTTCAGTTTTTCTTATTTATTATGTACTATATGAATAATATTTTCTAATTAAGTGACAAAGGCACACAATTAATATGCATACTACATTTGAGAAGATATCTGTAGTATTATTTTACATTTTTCCATACATTAATACACAAACAATTGCTGACTATTAACTTATTTGTAACTATTCCAGTGATTAGGGTATTCTAAAGAATCTGGTTATGAGACATTGTTTTCTGAGCTTTACTCAGATGGTATAGAACGTATTACAGCATGTGGCCCATACTTTTATGATTCACTAGTATATTAAAAGGCTTTACTTAGAAAATATTGGAGCACTAGATAATTGCCTCATGTATTTCTTTAAGTTGACTCTAAATGAACATTTTGGAGATAAAAATTTTCCAAAGTTGATGCTAAGGTTGTTCAAATATGTACCACACTTTTTTTTTTTTTTAGCTGTTGTCTCCTTTTCAACTTTTGGTCAAATCAATAAGCAGTTCAGCTTTATGGCTTATGTAATACAGAGTCATGATCTTATCTGAAGACTGAAGTTTTACTCATGGGATCTTAATTAAGTTCTAGCCAGTCAAGTAAGGCTTTTCTTTTGTTTATTTTGCTTTTTCCTCTTAAACACAAAGAAGGAATCCATGCTTCTAAAAAGAAAGACTCTTGTTAGGGAAAAATGTAGTAAAGTACACAACATTAAATTTGAATTCTTCTATAAAAAATAAGATTTATTTATTTTCATCAGGAAGTATAACCCCATTAACCAATATATCTTATTTTTTTGAAGATTGTATTTATTTTTTGAGAGAGGAGAAAGGAGGGAGATAGGGAGAGAAACATCAATGTGTGGTTGCCCGTCATGTGCCCCCTACTGGGGACCTGGCCCACAACCCAGGCATGTGCCATGACTGGGAATTGAACCAGCTACTCTTTGGTTTGCAGGCCAGCACTCAATCCACTGAGCCACACCAGCCAGCACCCAATATATCCTATTTTGATAGAGTCCAAGAATATTTTCTTAAAAAGAGAGTATATACTAAGATCTGTATATCAAAACTGGCCTTTCCATCTTTAATATACAAATGCTACTTGTGGAACTTTACCATGATAATGTTTTCTCATTTGTTAATCAATAAATGATACTATAAATTTTCTATAAATCACAATCTTTTCAAGGCCTCTCAAAGCTATTATACTGATCATTTTTACAAACTTTTGATTATTTATTTATTTTTTAGATTTTTTTTCCAAAGATTTTATTTATTTATTTTTAGAGAGAGGGAAGAGAAGGAGAAAGAGAGGGAGAGAAACATCAATGTGTGGTTGCCTCTCGAGTTCCCCCTTCTGCGGACCTGGTCCACAACCCAGGTTTGTGCCCTGACTGGGAATCAAACTAGTGACCCTTCAGTTCCCAGGCTGGCACTCAATCCACTGAGCCACATCAGCCAGGGCTGACCCTGAAAATTAAAAAAAAAATGATGATACCACTCAAAAAATAAATAATTATTTCAGATTTGGCCTCATTAAAGAGCTAAAGTCTTGAAAGATGGATTCTCTGATTTGTGCAAGATTAATATTCATAAAACCACCAATTTTATTTATTCATTTTTTGTTTGAAAATAGATCACTAATTTTCCTTTTCAGTTCATGCATACTCTAGGAGGATAGGAATTCTGTCTTCTTAATGTGTATATTCTTCATAGTTAAGTCAATGCTAACTGAATGAAGATGTGAACTGATACCTCACAATACATGAGTTTGTCCTTACTTAGATGATATTCTACCTTGTGTTAAAATATGTATTAAATTTATAGAAATAATTAACTCCATAAGGTAATCCTAGACAAAAAGTAATTTCCTTTCTTGGTTTCATATTCTAAATGTATAAGTAATTTTGCTTTAGTGAACTTTCAGCCTATGTAAAATTTCAAATAAGATCCAGTTGATTGTGAATTAAAGGCTTCAAGAAATACAGAACAGATGCAGAGCACAGTATAACCATGAAAAGTCTAGAATTTTAGGCTTTATCAGGATGCTTATGGTACAAATATATACCACTTTGGTTTTGTAAGCCAAAGGTATTCTAGAAAGTTTCATTTTACAAAAATTATAGGCTAAAATTTGGAAAGTAGATTCTGGGACTTAGAATTATATATATATATATATATATATATATATATATATATGTACACACACACACATATACACATACATATGTATACACATATGAATGATATTACAATGAAGAATGAAGAGGAAGAAACACAGAGAGAAAAAGAGGTGAAAGGAGGAAAGAGAGAGGGTGGGAAAGAGGAGAACATTGGAGAAAATTTTCCTGAGTGATTGAACAAAAATTGAAATAGAAAAAGATGGGAAATTAAGAAGGCTGTGTACATATATATGAGAAATAGATTGACTAAAGACAAGTTTAAAATTGCAGGGAAGAATAAGAGCCAAGGAGAATGCATCAAGGGCCTACTTCTGGTGGAGGTGGAAAGAAATACATGAGGAAGAGAAGAGCCCACGGGTAGCACCAATGGATGAGACTGTTTAGTTGTTTGGTAAGTGTAGTTGGTCAGTTTGGAGTTAGGAAGAAGAGGAAAAGACAGAAAATATTGAATATAACACATATTTGTGCTGATGAAAGATGGAACAGAATAATTTCTCTAGTAGAGAGAAAACAATCAATTAAATGTATTCAACAAATAACTATTGTGCAACATCTGTGTCCAAATACAGTTACAGACATTGAAATTATTGTGGTGGAAAAATAGACATAGCCTTATGGAATTCATAGTCTAATGAGGCCAATTGTCAGTACTTATCAATGTGCCATTAAGTAAACATTTGAGTATACATTATAATAAGTAGTTCAGAGGAAATCAACCAGGAGTGTGTATGCTTGTCCTGGAAGTACTAAGACCCTGGCATCAGGTGAGTAGACAGGAATTAAGAAAAAGTAGTAGAGGAAAAATGTGCAGAAGAGTCCCTAAATACATTTTCTTAAACAGGAAAGAATTTAATGTATTTAAGGGACTAGACAAAAGCCAGTGTGGACCAGAATTTCATGAGAAGAGTGGTCAAGGCCAAGATTGGAGAAATAGACCAGGAAGGTCAGGCAGGGGCTTTACAGAACCTTAGAATTGGGCACTTTATCCCATGAATCATAGAAAATCGTAGAAAGTCTCCAACTAATGTGTTATTTAATCATATCTGTAGTTTCAAAAGATCACCCTGACTATGATTTGGAGACAGAATTCAGAGTGCATATATGGGGTAGGATGGGGTGAGATGGTAATGGGGGAAAGCCTGGATTCAAGAGATTGATTTGGAGGTGATTGCAGTAACTCAGATGAAAGACCATGGTTTCTTCAGTGAGGGTGACCATGGTAAAGGTAAAGGGGAGTGGAATAATTCAAGATATATTTAGGAAGTGAAATTCACAAGAATGAGAACACATTGAGTATGGGAGGTAAGGAAAGGAGGCTGTCAAAGGCTACTCTTGGGATAAGGGACCATTTCAAATATCGTAACTGACAATTATTTTCTCACATTGTCCTGCTCTCTGGTTTAAAATCTATACATAATTGTGAAATTAAAGGACATAATTATTTGCAAGAAATTCCAAAATAGAACATTGCATTGCACTGGTAGATCTGCAAAATATATTGCATTCATTTCCAAAGTGATGGAAGATTCAGTGTTCTCTTGCCCCCAAGGTTCCCTCCTGGAGGGAAGAATGACAAGAATTCCTGTTCCCTGCTCTCCTCTGATGTTCCTTTGTCCAGGATGCCTCTGAATTCCACTAGACTTCACTGATCTGTGTTCTCAATACCCTTCTGTTCCCCAGTTGGTGATGGCAGACTTTGTAAATTCAACATTGCATAAGCCCCGGAATAAAACAAAACAAAACTGGTGCTACTCATTATCAGGGTTTACTATTGAGAGAATTAATTTAAACAAACTAACTTAACAATAGAAATATACATAGGATTCACATTATTGAATTTTCCTATCATTCTCATCTGCTAAGAACATTAAGCATGCCATACATAATTACACTATTTTTAAATTTAAAGGGTAAGGAACCAGCAGTTATTGATATGTGCTCATCTTAGCTACAAGATAAAGTTAAATTGTGCGGGTTTTTTTAGTCCATAACCTCAATTTAAGCTATATTTTTCTGATAATAATAAGGGCTAGAATATTTAAGCATCTACTGAGGGCAAAGAAATATGTATATACAATCTCATGTATATCTCAATAAAACCCTAAAAGGTAGGTTATTATTATTATTTCCAATTTTCAGAAGAAAAGTTGATTAAAAAAAAATCAAGTAACTTGCCCTGACCCATGTGGCTTAGTTGGGCATTGTCTGTCAAAGCAAAAGGTCTCTAATTTGATTTCTGGTTATGGCACATGCCTAGGTTGTGGGTTCAGTTCCTGGTCGGGGCACACGTGGGAGGCAAGTGATTGATGTTTCCCTCTCACATCGATGTTTCTCTCCATCTTTCTCCCTCCCCTCCTCTTTCTCTAAAAAAATAAAATAAAGTGAAATAAAAATTTAAAAAATCAAGTAACTTGCCCACACACCACTCTGGCTCATATACAAGTTTTATATTATATCATCATCATCTTCTTCTTTTTGTTGTTGTTGTTCAGGTACAGTTGTCTGCATTTACACCCCACCATGGCTCCCTGCCCTACCATCCCTGCCTCCCACCCTTGAACCTAGCCACTTTGATTTTGTCTATGTGTCTTTTATACATGTTCCTTGATGGCCCTTCCCTATTTTTCCCCATTATCCCTCTCTCCCCTCCCCTCTGGTTACTGTCAGTTTGTTCTTTATTTCAATGTCTCTGGTTGTATTTTGCTTGCTTGTTTATTTTGTTGATTAGGTTCCACTTACAGGTGAGATCATGTATTTGTCTTTCACCGCCTGGCTTGCTGCACTGAGCATAATGCTCTCCAGTTCCACCCATGCTATTGCAAAGGGTAGAAGCTCCTTCTTTCTTTCTGCTACATAGTATTCCATCTTGTAAATGTACCATAGTTATATCATCTTCTTAAGAAGAAATTTCATAATTTATATCTGTATTGAAAGCTGTTACAGACTGAATATTGGAAAGAAAACAGTTTTCAACATTCTTTTTGTATTTCGAAACTAAAGTTTTTGGTCTAAAAGATAAAGTTTTAGAAATAAATTTTGAAAAATGCACATCATTTGCTCTCTGAAAACCTTTTGCTGACATCTGACTTTTGAGTGCAGGTATGGGTAAAGCCCACGGAAGGACACACACTGACCTGTAGGTAACGTGGTGATGCACTTATTTTTATCTCTGGGTGAGTCATTTAACTGCTATAATAATTAATTGTTTAATTTTAAAATGTGAATAGTAACATTTGCTTCTAGGAACTCTGAGATGACCAGTAAATATAAATGACATAATTGATTAAAATTAGCTATAATTTATGAAAGAATGGTTTAAGCTAATACAACGTATTTATTATCTTTTAGCTATCACATTGTGAAATATGCTATAACCCTAGAAGATCTCAGGAAAAAGTTGAAAAAGATCTTTCACAAAGTCTAGAATTCCTACACCATGCACAGCAAAGTAGAATTAGAATCTTTGCTTGGGCTGTCCAATAACTACCCTATAGGGAATAGCATTGTCACAGGATTTTCTGCCTAAATTTCAAAACATCACATGTTTTTAAAAATATATGTTAATTTAGTCAGATAAGATATAAAATGGATATTTTTATTTGGAACTATTACAGTCTGGGTATATTAAATTATTTTAGGGGAAAACAACAACAACAACAACAAAGCAAATAGGGGAAAAGGCAGCTGCATTTCCCAAGACTGTCACAAGAGGGCATTTATGGATTAACTCAGTAATTTTTTCTATATTCAAAAAACACTGAAAAGCATTTCCAAGTCCCAAAAGAAAACTAAGAATCAGTAATTAATAAGTATTTAAAGAAAAAGAGTCTCTGAAACTTTTATTTTATATTAATTCTGCTCTAGGAAATTGGCTATTCTTTTCAGGTGTTTTTGTCAAGTGAAAAGTAATATATACTTTAAAGTGTTAGATGTCAGTAACTCATTTCTCTAAACCATTAAGATCTTGAAAATACTGTATCTGCGAAAAAAAATAGTCCACCCATATTTTGTTTCTAGCATTTGTTTGCATATTATTGCAAAACAAATATGTAAAATAAATCTTATTACAACAACTGGTAAAAGGTAATGGCATTTTTAAAACATGATTTTATCTTTTGTGCTGAAAAATAAGCTAATTAATATTCCAAAAGTATTTTGAAAGCAGGTGCCATTTACACAATTCGAGCACAAATGCCTTAATAAAATAATGAAAAGCCTGGTTTCTTTAGAAAATAGGTAAATTGCTAGAAAGAGAATGTTTTGGGGCCCAATTAAGGGGAAACAAACAAACTGAAACAAATGTTAAAATATTTTTACTCCTGATTATCTTGAGCACTTTAAGAGGAAGACTTTTGATGTATTCATCTTTTTAAAAAATTATCTTTTATTGTATTCTTCCATTACCATTTGTTCCCCTTATACTCGCTCCTGCAATCACCATACTGTTGTCTATTTCCATGAGTCCTTTTTCCTTGATCCCTCCACCCCCTAACTTCCCCACCCTACAAGCTGTCATCTGCTCTCTCTCTATGAGTCTGTCTCTAATTTGCTTGTTAGTTCAGTTTGTTCATTAGATTCCACATATGAGCGAAATCACATGATATTTGTTCTCCAGGTCCATCCATGCTGTTCCAAATGGTAAAACTTTCTTCTTTTTTACTGCTGAGTGGTATTCCATTGTGTAAATTTGCCATAGTTGTTTTATCCACTCATCTACTGGTGAACACTTGGGCTGCTTCCATATCTTGGTGATTGCAAATAATGCAGCGATGAACATAAAGGTGCTTATATTCTTTTGAATTAGTGTTTCGGGTTTCTTCTGATAAATTCCGCAAAGTGGAACCACTGGGTCATAAGGCAGTTCTGTTTTTAATTTTTTGAGGTATCTCCATACTGCTTTCCACAGTGGCTGCACCAGTCTGCATTCCCACCAACAGTGCAAAAGGGTTCTGCTTTTTCCACATTCTTGCCAGCACTTGTTTGTTGATTTATTGATGGTAGCCATGCTGACTGATGTGACATATTCATCTTTAATTAAAGATTTTATTTATTTATTTTTAGAGAGAGAGTAAGGGAGGGAGAGAGAGAGGGAGAGACACATCGATGTGAGAAACATTGATTGACTGTCTCTCATGTACCGGAGGAGGCGGGGCTGAACCTACAACTCAGGCATGTGCCCTGAGCAGGAACCGGACTAGTGGCCTTTTGCTTTGTGGGTCAGTGCCCAACCAACTAAGCCACACCAACCAGAGTGACATGTTCTTCTTTGAAAGCCCAGCCCAGAAGGGTGTTGGGCATATAGTAGGTACTCAATGAATATTGCTAAATTAATAAATGAAAACATCTCTTTAATTGAGGATCAGTTTTGAAGTGGCAAGACAAGAGAGAAGTTTTAGTGATTATTAATTAAATTAAGGACTTTCATGTTGCATTAATTGATGTCAAGCATTCAGATACACAGGGAAACTTCATTCAGTCCAAATATCTGCAGAATTGGTGCCATATCAACAAAATATCAGGAGAGCTACTGATATGTGTGTGTTTAATCAGCTAGAGCAAAGGAGTGGCAATTATGAGAATAGCAATGTATATAATGTAATCTTGGAATCCTACAGCTATAAGTCTCCTCATGGCAATCTAGTCTATCCCAATAGCACCCAATTTATATCATGAAGAATCCCTATAATTTTACCTGATTGATCCAATATTATGTACTTTTCTTTCATCAAAGACCTGTAATGAGCTATAAGAATATTTAATAAGCATTGGATACCCTCATTATCATATGCTTTTGTATAATTTCAATCAAAAGTAAAGAAATGTGACATTTTAGATAACCTTCAGTCTTATTACAGGTAAACATTCAATTTCCTTTAGGCATTTTAATATAATTAAAACAAATTTGAGATTTGTTTTCCTACTTATGCCAAAGCACAAGCTTTGAAAGCCATTTTCATTATATCATACTCAGGCAAGACAGGGACATGGAGAAACAGTATCGTGTTTATTTGTGTAAAATAGCCCTGGATTCGAAACTCAACTCCAATACTTATTAAAAAAATTGTTCTCACCCTGGCTGGTGTAGTTCAGTGGATAGAGCGCAGGCTGGGAACCAAAGGGTCCCGGTTCAATTCCCAGTCAGGGCACATGCCTGGGTTGCGGGCCAGGTCCCCGTGAGGGCCATGTGGGAGGCAACCATACATTGCTGTTTCTCTCCCTCTTTCTCCCTCCCTTCCCCTCTCTCTAAAAATAAATAAAGATCTTAAAAAAAAAAAAGAAAATTGTTCTCTTTAAATCTCTTTTAGGTTTATAATTGGGATAATATTACCTACTTTAGTGGATTGTGGGCTGTACAGTTTAGGTAAATTTTAGTATTGTAAGTAGTAAGTTTTAATATATGTAAATTGCCTGAGAAATAGAAGGAAGTCACCAACCTTTGTAATTAGAGAACCACAGATTTTAGTACCCTTGTTGAGAATTTTGAGATTGTGACAGATATAGAAATGATCACAAGATATTCCCTGTCCTCCTTTATGTTTCTTTGCAATTAGTTGGGACCGTGAGAATAGTTCTGACCAATTTGTTGTGGTGGAAAGGATATGCACCATTTTCCGGCTCAGCTAATTTAAAGCCATGTGCCCCTCCTCATCAATATCTTTCTCTGCAGTGATGCCCCGTGACGCTTGCCTGAGATGGTGGTGTCTCAATATAACAACACCTCCATCAGTTAGGTGGCTGAGTGACTAAATGGAGCAGAACTCTCGCAGGCCAGTATTGGACATGTCCAAGGTTTAACATTTCTTATGTCAGACCAATGATACTTAGGGGTTAAATTATCACTGATGCATAATTAATATTCTGATCTAACTCAAACATTTCACTTTATTAAGGAAACTAAAATCCAGAGAAGTCAGTTTGCATGACAGCTAAGACTAGAATGCAAAGACTAAATGAATATACAGGTAGCATGGATCCTCTCTCAGTTGTTATGTCTTATGAATCACAGAGCATGTTCTTATGTTCCTGTATAAAATATGCCTAATATACATTCCAAATGCTTCCAATAAAACTGACATTTCAAGGATTTTTTAAAAATTACTTTTTCCCTTCTTCCCATCTATATTCAATAAAAAGGCCTCCCAATTAGGCCAGATAGTATCCTGAGAAAAGACTTTGTCTAGTCTTGTCTTCATCTCCATCCAAAAAACATCACTTTTTTGTGGTTTAAACTACAGTCCACATATCAAATTCTATTCAGGAGGAACCTATTGGAAACCAGACATTATTTTCCAGATACTTTTATCTGACTAACCCTTAGTTAATTAAAAAAATTATATATCTTTAAAGAATTTTAAATTCTAAATTGAATAAATCAAGTACTATATCCTATAAAGGATTGCTTTGAGGCATTTTCCCTGAGTCACACTTTTTATTGTGCTGAGATAGATATGAATTAAAAATTTTTGGTCATAATTTGCATTTGTTTTTCCAGTTTTTGACTACCTCTTGGAAGAATTGCCTCATTTTTTGTAATCTTGGTACAGTGATAAGAGTTGCGATTGTTTAAATCCACTTTTGATATGCCCTTTTAATTAATCTTCAATCCTCTTTATTACTTTGTCTAATAACTTGAGATATTAAGATCAGTCTTTTGAGTATTTTATGAAAGTGGAAATGGTTGTTGAGAACGAAAGTCTAGAAACAAAAATGACTTTGCAAGACACATACATTTAAGAACAACGACAAAGAGGAGTCAGTGAAAAAGAAAGATTAGGCACAGTCAAGTAAGTAGAAGTGAGGCAATAAAATAAGTTTTAAAGAATCATAGGAAAGAGATGGTAAACATTACATGGCTCTGAGGGATAGGATTACCACAGAGGAAAAGCATCTGATTTTGATGTTAAAGACAACTTTGATGGTTTTTAAACAGAGTGATTCTTAAACTTCTTTTTCTCTTTGTAACATAATATATATGTTTACATATGTGTGTATATATACACACACACATGACTATTTCCATCATCAATTATGAATTGTCATGACAAAAAATGATCAAAAACAGTATCTTGTATCAGAATTTCACTGTAGGTCATGAGTAGTTTAAAAATGCTTCTTATTCAGATCCGCTGCCCTAGGTGGTAACTCTTTTTCTCCACCCCAGTAAGAATGATTATTCTACAGTAGTTTCCTTAAACTGTCTTTCAAGTACTCCTGGAGTTCATAGATTAAGTCTTGGGGTCTTATGGATTCACTATGAGAAAAATTTTAAATGTTTTGTTTTTTATTTCAGTTTTGAGGACAAACATAGATCACATTACTGAGTATCCACCTGCTACATCGTCCGTACTCATGTTTGCCTCTAGAATATATTTTTTAGGAAGTGAAGGGCAGGTGTCATCCCCAGCAGTCTGTGCCATCCTGACGATGGTTTCAGAGTGCCTAACAGAGTGCTGAGGGGAGTTGCAGATAGTATGACATGTTCTCCAAAATACAGTCACCTGAGCTCAGAGGAAGTGGGGCCACAGCAGGGCATCCCATGTTCACTTCGTGAGCTGTATGGTGTGGGTTCTGTCTCTGTTCATACCACTCACTAACAGTAATGCTAACACTAAATACCTTAATGAAGAAATTTTCTGTTTCTTCTTGTGGCACTAATTGGTTTATGTAGGCATTAACATAGATTTTAACAATATAATGGTACCAAATTTATCTTTAACAAAGAAGACAAATATAGAGAATTCTCAATGGACATCTAGTTAAAATTGATATTTTATGATTGCTTCCTCAAAGAATTTAGGGTAAGTGTAAGGTCTGATTATCATGAACCAGAATTCAAAGACAATATTAGTCATAGAGGGTGGGGCAAAAAAGTAGGTTTACAGCTGTGAGTAATGGAACAGTTTAATCTTGTATTATTATTTATTAATTATTGTACTATTTTTCATGTGGACAACTGTAAACCTACTTTCTCCCCACCCAGTATTGTTTTAAAAAATTGGCTTTGACATAAGTAGTGATGTCAAAATAGAGAAGTATATTAGATATAGAAGTGTATCTTATGCTACATATGTTATTAGTAAACACAACTAAATATTTTCTGAAATAAATGTGTCATCTAGTATATTACATTTATATTATTCATTTATAATTTATTGGTCTTCCATTTTATATTTCATTTATAATATTGTGGTTATATTATCATAATTGAGAAGTTATATAGTTTATATTTGTGTTTACACATATTTAAGTAACATGAAAATACAAATAACTTAATACTGCCAATGTGTTAGAAGAGTATTCTGTTACAAGAGGTACATATCACAAATATAAGAAAAACTGTTCTAGAGGTAACTCCATAAAGTAATGTGGATGAAAGGCAAACTCCTTTTGTTTAAGGATCGTCTATGGTGAGAAAACATGACTGCAGTGACATGAAACATCCACTAGGGAAATGTGATGGAAAAAGAATAGGAAAAGTATGGCTGCTGCTGCAGAAATCAGCTGAGTCTGGCAGGATGGGCCAAGATAGAGCAGGTCCATTCTTGAAGTGCAGTTGCAGAGCCATGAGTAGTTGGAGAGCCATGCAGGGAGAAGCCAGGGACAGCAGACCACAGTGAAGAAGATCTGTCCTGATACTTGCCATATGGACACAGAGTAATAACACATGGTAACTTGCCACATGGCTTCAGTCCATGAGGTGGCACCATGAAAAAACTGAGACACCATCCCCACTGTCCTTCTCCACTTTCCTCCAAAGGTCTCTTGTTTGTAGGGATCCCCGACCTTGCCGAGTGGAAAGAATTATTGAGGACAAGATTTCCCAGATGTCATGCCAAATGTTCTAAATCAAATCTTCAGGAGATGAGTCTGGGGAGCTATGTTAGTAATAGGTTTCCAGGTTGTTGTGATCATCGAGTACGTTTTGTGGCATAGCTTAATACAGCGTTTCTCAAAATGTGGTTTGCAGACCAGTGGTGTCTGCAATACTTACGAATTCTCAGACTGCCCTTCAGACCACTGAATCAGACACTGCAGGAGTGGGCCCTAGATATGTGTATTTTTAAGAAGCCATCCAGATGATTTGGATGTGTGCTAACTTTGTGAATCCATGGATTAGTGAGAAACCATATTAAACAGGATTTTTGGAGGTGGAGGCCCAGGTTTGGATGTTTTCAAAAGGTTTCCTAGGGCGTAATAATATGTAACTGTGGTTGAGAGACACTGTAATAAATCACAGAATAGACTATGTGAAGAACATTTGGTTAATACGAGTTGAGTGATAAACTAATTTGCAGCACAGACAAAAGCCTCCCTCCAAGGGTCCCTCCTATATGAAATTAGACTGACTAAAGCACTTTTGGGGCCCACACTAACCTAGATCATCCCCCTGTAATCTATTAACCATACATCTACACATCCTCATGTCAGTTGTTGCTTGTTGATTGAATTAGTCATTTAATGCATGAGTTCAATACCTTTCAATGATATCTTTCCTAAAGCAGACATAAGGGATGATGTTTACATGTAAAACCCACACTTAATTTTTTTGCATGATCTTGCTCTAATTTCATCTTTGTCATTCCAGGAAAGATTGGACTAGGGGTTGGGTGGGTGAGGGTATTATAGACAGGAGGAAATTTGAGTCTACTTTAATTTATTTAAAGGGTAATTATATGCAAAATTTGGTACTTTCTTGTTAGTAATAAATTACTTGAGGCATACCTCGTAATTAATCATGGCACACCATAACATCAAGCTATTTCAAAGGTGAGGACAATAGAACAGCATGTATAGAAACTGGGTCAGGTTTTTTACTCCAGATTAGAGTCCTTTAGCCTGAAAGACACAAAATTATTTTGTCCAGGAAAGATTGTGTGCAGATGAGTTAGGTCTTGTTCTTCTTAGGCTCTCCTTCCCTGTATGGGCCTAAAATGACCTACCAGAGGCTTCATTTGTTACCTTAACTCCTGTAGCAGGTTTCCTTTAAAACTAGACCCTTCCCTTCTTGAGTCCTAGTAGGAGGGCTTTGCCAAAAAAAATATGCAAAGGAAAGACCTATTAATTTTTTACATATCTAGTATGGAATTGGAATGAACTGGTACAAAATATTTGTCTATTGGATCATATACCAGCTGTTTTCAGGATTGCCGTCTCTGAGACCCTCATTTTACATGTAAGAAACTGAGGCCAAGAGAGTTTTTCCCTGCCCTTCCTGGTGGGTGCCATGCTGTCCTAGTTATGGGTCAGTTCAGAGGAGTTGAAGTGGAGTTGAAGGGGAGTAGGCTGCTCTCTTTTCTCAGCGCATCATTTCTTGGGATTCTAACTCATTTTCCAGAGTTCTGGAAAGCTGAACTCTTAACTTACTAGAAGGCAAGATAAACACTTGTCACTGAGGAAAAAATATCCTGAATTGAGTGAAAAAAGAAGGAAAGGACTGGGATCATTGGATAAAAAATAGGAAGAGAATAAAGGCAGAGCAATAACTGAATGTGAATTCCAGGTCACTTGATAAAAGGATGTTATTTTTAGGTAAGACATTATGCATTGCTTTTTGTTTATGTAGATTTCTTTACAAAAGAAACTATTATATCTACACTATCACCTAAAATAAGTTATTATGCCATCCACTGTCATGAGCTTCTCAGAGAAGCCTTGAAAAATGAATGGAGGATTTGGGCAAGCAGATGAGGGTGGAACTCCAAAAGGAGGGAATAATATTCATGTATCCATATACTAATTCCCTTATCATTTCTTCATTCGCTTGACACAATTTATTATTCACTGGCATATTTATTGAGAGGCTACAGTCACAATCTGGTTTGGTTTTTTTTTTTTTGAGCTTTGACTGAGGAAAAAACTTAAATGTGATATAGTACAGGTAGCTCATTTAGAGAACTTTAAGAATTCTGGCTTGGTGTAGCTAAAGAAAAAGATTCACAGGACAGCATTGGGTGATGAAGGTAGAAACTTGGAGAGAAACTCTGAGTTTCCTTTGGAAAAATCACTCAAGACATAACAAGGAAGGATTGATTGGAGACAGCAAACTTGACGGTATGGAGTTCACTTAAGAAACTATTTTAGTAGTCAAAGTCAGAATGAAGGGAGACGACTGTAGAAAATTTCAGTGAGGACAGAATAAATGGGATGAACACTACAAATGTAAAGGTTGATAAGCCACGTGTCTTGACATCCTTTTGCCATTCTATTCTAGGTGTGGCTGTTGTATATAGAAAAATCCTCCATTTTATTTTTTAACTTAATTCAACAATCTTTCTTTGTTTTTGAATTTAGGAATTTAATTAATTTATATTAGTTAAGGTAATTTAATTGTTTTCATTTTTCAGTTACAGTTTACATTCAATATTATTCTATATTAGTTTTAACTGTACAGCAAAATGGTGAGAAAATCATGTATTTTACAGAGAGATCACCCTGCTGTTTCAAGTAGCCAGTTGGCCACATACCTAGTTATCTCAACATTACTGATGATATTTCTTATGCTGAATCTACATCTCTATGGCAATTCTGCAACTACCAATTGATACTGCTCAGTCCTTTCACATTTTCACCCAGTCTCCAACTCCCTTTCCTTCTGAGAACTGTCAGTCTCTTCTCTGTCTCTATGTGTCTGTTTTTATTTTACTTGTTAGTTTATATTGTTCATTAGATTCCACACATCAGTGATATCGTGTGGTATTTGTCTTTCTCTGACTGGCTTATTTCACTTAGCATAATACCCTCAAGGAAAGTGAATTTTTATTCCTACCATCTCCCTACCCCCATTTTGTTACTATTTAATGATATTTTTCTGCTAGTCTTTTTGTTTTACTTCATACTCCTCTTGTCCCATTCCTTGCTTTTGCTAAATTGATAAAGCTTTGTTTTGAATTATTTCTTCTGGATATTTAAAAGTTTTATGCAGTCTGTTTTACTAGTGGCTACCTTCATTTTTTAAAACAAATACATTTAAATCCTTATTTATGTATATAATTTATCTATGCAAAGGAGAATTTAAACTAAATGAAGGACATAACGTGAATCTTCAATCATCTAAACAATCGAGCCATGGAATATCTATAATTTTTTAGAAATAGAGAGTTGATAATACAAAAATCATAGTGGAATATTTTAATATCTATTAGAATCTAACAGATAAACTAGACAAAATTAATTATGTAAATGTTTGATTAAAATAACAATCTTTATTTTTATTTTTATGTTTTTTAAAAATATTTTATTGTTGTTCTATTATAGTTGTCCCAATTTTTCCCCTTTTGTTCTCCACTGTTCCACCCTCCCAACAGTCAATCCCCACCCTGCTGTCCATGTCCATGGGTTATTCCTACATGTTCCTTGACTAGTCCCTTCCCCTTCTTTCCACCCTTATCCCTCTTCCCACTCCCCTCTGGTCACTGTCAGTCTGTTCCATGTTTCTATGCCTCTGGTTCAATTTTGCTCATTTGTTTATTTTGTTCATTATGTTCTTCTTATAAGTGAGATCATGTGGTATTTGTCTTTTGCCACCTGGCTTACTTCACTTAGCATAATATTCTCCAGTTCCATCCATGCTGTCACAAAAGGTAGGAGTTCCTTCTTTCTTTCTGCTGTGTAGTATTCCATTGCATAAATGTACCACCGTTTTTTTGATCCACTCATTTACTGATGGGCACTTAGGCTGTTTCCTGCACTTGGCTGTTGTAAGTAACACTGCTATGAATGTAGGGGTGCATAGGTTCTTTTGAGTTGATGCTTCAGGATTCTTAGGGTATAATCCCAGCAGTGGAATTGCTGGATCAAAAGGAAGTTCAGTTTTTAATTTTTGAGGAAATTCCATACTGTTTTCCACAGTGGCTGCACCAGTTTATATTCCTACCAGCAGTGCACTAGGGTTCCCTTTTCTCCACATTCTTGCCAGCACTTGTTGTTTGTTGATTTGTTTTTGATGGCCATTCTGATCGGCGTGAAGTGGTATCTCACTGTGGTTTTAATTTGCATCTCTCTGATGGCTAGTGATGTTGAGCATCCTTTCATATGTCTACGGGACATCTGTATGTCTTCCTTGGAAAAGTGTCTGTTCAGGTCCTTTGCCCATTTTTTATTGCATTATTTGTCTTCCTGGTGTTAAGTTGTTTGAGTTCTTTATATATTTTGGAGATCAAACCCTTGTCTGAGGTATCATTGGCAAATATATTTTCCCATATGGTTGGATCCCTTTTTATTTTGATGATGGTTTCTTCAGCCCTGCAGAAATTTTTAATTTGATGTAGTCCCATTTGTTTATGTTTTCCTTTATTTCCCTTGCCCTAAGAGATGTATCGGCAAAAATATTGCTACGTGTGATATCTGAAATTTTACCGCATATGTTTTTTTCTAGGACGTTTATGGTGTCATGGCTTAAACAGAGAGATTGATAATACAATAGGTACAGTGGAAAATTTTAATTTCTTATATTAGAATTTAACAGATAAACTACACAAAATTAATTATATAAATGTTTTGATTAAAATAAAAGTCTTAATTCTATTTCCAAATACACACATGGAAAGAAACAGATGAGAAAGAGAGAAAGGGAGAGAGAAGAATATGAATTCTATGTAGGATACAGAGGTTTTGTTTTCACAAAACATTTGTGAAAGAAAATAAACTTTCAGTAGAAAGGTTACAAATAAAGCTTAAATTAAAATTACTAAAACATACATCTTACAGAATATTTGCTATACATGATTAAATAAAACAAGAAATCAAGAATAAAAGAGCCCTGGCCAGTTGGTTCAGTTGGTTGGAGCATCATCCTGTACACCAAAATATTGCTGGTTCTATTCCCAGTCAGGGCACATACTGAGGTTGTAAGTTCAATCCCCAGTAGGGGATCATACAGGAGGAAACCAATTGACATTTCTCTCTCATTGATGTTTCTCTCTCTCTTCCCCTCCTTTTTCTCTGTTTCTAAAATCATTTCAAAAAAATCCTCAGGTGAGGATTTAAAAATAGAATAAAAAGACAAAATAATTAAGTACTTGAACAAAAAAGTTATTCTAAATAAAACATGGCCTAAAAACCAATCAAAATTGAAATTCATGATTTGCAGCTTAATAAAATAAATGTGAATATGTGAAAAATTACAACTACAGTGGAAGCTGTAGTTAAGATCTATGGCTTTATATGATTTATTTAATAATTACTGAACAGATAGAAAAAAGATGGAAAGCAACAAAAAGGAAGGTAGATAAAGATGAATAAGTTCTAGTGATCAATGTAAAGATTAGTAAGTGCTAAAGATCTGCTGTGCAACATTGTAGCTATAGTTAGCAATACTATATTATGTATTTAAAAATTTATCAACAGGCTTAATATCACATTCAGTGTTCTTATCTTAATAATTTAAAAGATAAAAGATTAAACAGTATAATAGGAAAAAAGTAAAACTAATAATTAAAACCAAAAGTTTTTACCTCAAACTGTTGAATAAAATGTATAAATTCCTTGGCATGGATGAAAAAGAGAAAATAAGTTTATAATGTTATAAATGAAAAATGTGTATAGCTATAATAAATATGATATTACCAGTGTTATACAAAAATATAAACACATGTTAATAAGTTAAAACAGAACAGTAACTGAGGAAGAAATTAATAATGTGGTCAAAAATATACAATTAAATAAGGCTGCAGGCCAAAAAATTTTATATGTACATTATTTTAAACTCCAAGGGACCAATACATCTTATGTTGTCTAAACTACTTCTGAGCATAGAAAAAGAGAGATTTTCCCAATTCATTTTAGAAAAAGTAAGAGATAAATAATAGTAAAATCTCATACATTTACTTTTCCACACAAAATTTACTGACCGAACTCATTTATTCATAGAGTTAAAATAATGTAAATTACACAATTATAATCTGTACAATATTAAACCTCATTTATCTTATTAATAAGACATAATGATAAAATATGGTTCATTCCAGGAATCCAAAGATTTCTAAATTCTAAGAAATAGAGTAACACTAGAGTAGAGTAATTGAGAGTGGTTTTGGGTATGGACTCAGGCTGCTGGGTAAAAATCCCGAATATTCCACTCAAAGCTGTGTGACCTCCTTATGTATTGGCTTCCTCATTTTAGTGTTGGGGGTAATGATATGACATATCTCAGTGAGTTCATAAATATAAAATGTTTAATTATATCTGGCTCATAGTGAGAACTACATAAGTGCTAGCTGTTAAACTGATAGCAAAATAAAAAATAAAAAATAAATCCCCTATGAGTATGATGATATAATATGATACCAAAAAGTACTTGACAAAATTTAGTCATTTTTAATAGAGTATAGGCAAAATGGAATAATAAATACACCCTAAATATTATAAAATATTTATCAGAAACATCTAATATCTCAAATCATATTAAATGCTGAAATACTAAAAACTTTCTTTTTGAGTCTGTGCCAAGACAAGATATTCACTATTATTTAATATTTCTGGAGGTTACAGCTAAAGCAGTAAGATTAAAACAAAAAAGTGGAATAATTATCAGAAGGAAAAAACACATACCAAATTATTTAGTTGATCTGAAAGATATAAAATATACTTAGAACATCTGACAGACTTTACAAAAACAAGTTTTATAAATTTGAAGGATACAAAATAAATATACAAATCTCAGTAGCTTTTTTATTTATACCAATGAAAGCTAGCTAGAAAATAAGGTGTAATTAAATACTCCAATCACCCTCTTATCAAAAACTATAATTTTGTAAGAATGACATAATATATATAATTTATGTATATACATACATGTGTATGTAACTTGAAAATTTTACTGAAAGACATTGAGATTGGTCTAAATAAATAAATAAATGGGTAAGCCTTGGCTGGGTGGCTCAGTTGATTGGAGTGTCATCCCGTGCACCAAAATTGTTGCAGATTCAATCCCATCAGGGCACATATCCACGTTGTAGGTTAAATCACTGGCTGAGGCATACACTGTGGGCAGGAGGACAACTGATGAATGTTTTTCTCTCACATTGATGTTTCTCTCTCTGTCTCTGTCTTCCTCTCTCTCTAAAATCAATAAGTATACCCTCAAGTGAGGATTAAAAAAACTCAGGTAAATAGGATTTCAAATCTGTAGGGAAAGTAAGGCTTTTTCAGTAAATGGCTTGGGGAGAATTAGCAACCTCTTGGAATAAAATGAACCTAGATCCCTGTTTCACTGCATATTTAAGTATAATTTCTGGATGTATTAAATGTATAAATAGGTTTGTTCATAGTCTTTGAAATGAATGGAACATTTTCTTTAAGATTACAGAGGCTTGAGGAGGACATTTTAAATTTTTTTCAAGATGGAGGTTGTTCAATACATTTATAGAAAAAAGAAAAGGAGGTGGCTTTGGAATACTGGCATGCAACCAAATAATAAAAGGAATGAAAGTTCTTGAGGAGCTGTGAAGGGAGGCGATGCTGGTTACACCAGAGGGAGAGAGCAAGAGCAGTTCTTCTTCTGCAGCCAGAGGGTCAAGACACTGAATGCATAGTTATGGTTTAGGGTGTCACTAAGAAAAAAAAAAGAACTCAACGTGTATTTTTCTCTATGAAAAAATATACTTTGTAAGGAAAGGAGAGAATTCCTTCAGAAAGACCCTTGAGGGAATGAACGGTCTTCATCCACAGAAGGGTGGGAGAGGTCAGAAAAGTTGGAGCATGGATACCTGGACAACTTGGTGTCAACAGCTAAGGCTATATAAACCCTGTCTTCCCTGGGTGTGTGAGCTTCCAGGAAGCAATTGGTTAGGTGTGATTATAATGCCTTCTGCTCCTATCCATAATAACCTTTTTGAAATTGATGTGACCATATGTAAAACATTTCCTTATTTCTCCTCTGTAGTCCCAGTGTGTATAGACTGCAAAAACTTTCCAGGCCAGGAATTACTTTGGAAAGAAATGATTGTCCCCCAAATATTTTTTAGGAGCCTCTTGTGCTTATGGGACCATAGGGGAAAAGCTACCTCAGCTCCAAGGATGTTCAATAAAACTTTTGAAAAATTAACTATTAATTTGAATTTTATTTTCAATAATATATCATATAAATTCATCTTTTTCTTCTTTTCTTTACAAGTCAAAAAACATGGCCAGCTGACTTCTTTTGGGACAAAATAGCTGAAAGACAAATAGGTGCCGTTAAGCTAAAACCTGCTATGCCAAGTTGTAAAGTACAGCAAATTTTCATGGTCGAGTGGAAAAACCCCCCTGAAAAACCAGGCTTATAATGGAAGTGCTGACAAAACCAGCTCTAGCAGCACAAACACAGGACTATTACCAGGCCCTCAGGGTGGACTAGTTGATATCATTTGCACTTTAAGCAGTTTAGGTGTTAAATTGCATGCAATTGCACAGTGTGATAAAACACCCTTCAAAGATATGAAATAATCCCCCTTTTTTTCCTGCACTATTTTCTTACAGGAAATCTTAACTCATAAATGGTAGTATTGGGTAATTTGTTTCTAGTAAAATGCAGCATAATCCATTTAGTTACAATACTTATCCTGTTCCAGTGGCAAAATGTAACAGGTGTAGCTTATACTCAATAGACGGTGAGCCTAATTTCATAGATCTGAGTTTAGATTCAGATTTTCCTTTTCATTATTCTTTTAGTGATATTTAATGGCAATTTAAAACCATTTGACCAAAAAGAAAACAAGAAAGTGGCCAGAAGTGAATTTTTTTAAAATGTGAAAATTTTAATGTAACTGCTCCTCTATTTACTAAAATTGAAAACACAATGAAAATAATCTGTTCCATTCTGGGATATACATGGCTTGCTTGCTCAATTTTATTCACTAATGTCATTTTGACTAAATTCAGTGAGCAACAGCTGTCATAGGATGATTAACCTACAGCTGGGCTGATGGTACAGAAATTAAGTGAAAATGATTTAAAGTTCTTGGTAAAGCTTTCTTCAGAATGACAGGCTTTAGAGGAGCATTTTCTTTATCACTTTATAGAGATTGTCAATCTGGAGTTGATTAAATGAACACATTATGAAAAGCTCTGTCTCTTAATGGAAATGTCCCTAGAGGACTTTTAAAATATATTTTAGAACATTTTTTGAAATAAAGCCTTTTATCATTTGATGACCTCCGTTAGAAAAAATTGAGAAACAATCTTCTGGAAAATTGGGAAAAGAGGAATTGCAGCAACCAATGAAAATGGTTGACCAGAGAGATTGAAATATACTGTATTTATTATAAATGAGGTTACTTGTTAATTACTTGGATTAACTTTTTTGGGGGGTGGGTGGAGAGATTTATAAATACTTTCTTATTATAACATATCAACAAAGTAAAGTCAAGGAAAATGCTTAACAATTAGCAAGGGTCATATATTACCTTTCTAGAGATCCCCTACACAAAATTCTTTCTGATGAAACAAAACTGAAAGTTGAAGGTAAACATAGATATCCACCCATTTTATGCATCCATTCACCCATCGTCCATATATACATCATTCCATTTACCCATAAAATATTTATTTGCTCTTTTTCTATGTAAGACATAGATAAGTAGATGTTCAGTAGGAAGGATAGAGCGTGAATAAAATTTGATCCTTGTGTATCTTCAAGAAACGTAATAGAATGTTGAGTGAGATATTTGATAACGGTAAACGCATAGTAGCAAAACTAAAATACAAAACCGTAAAAGTAGGCTATGTAGCAGGCAAATGCAGTTTTTATGAATGCATTCAAAGTGAATAAGATGTGATTGTTTACACATATCACTTTCTAGGTAGCTGGGTGAACTGCAGGAACTCAGAAATAACACTCTCAACTCAGTGGGCTATCTAAGGAACCGCTGGGAATCAGAACAATTGCTAGTGCTGATTGAACCACAAGTGTATGGACATAGCAAACATATGGCACAAAATTTTTGAAATTTTAAAAAGATTTATTTATTATTGAAGTTACTAAGTGAACTTAAAAAATATGGCCGGAGGATGTGGTAATCTTTTAAATATTTTCCACTTAATTGATCTAAGCAGTGAAACAGCCTCAGGCAAAGTTAGCCGGGCTGAATACAGGCACTTGCACATTGGGAGTTTTTTGCACTTAAGCATAATGGTGTTTGTCTATGGCTTAGCATGGGGATCGGTGCCTATTGTCCTAGATGGGGCTGGGAATATTCTTTAGCTCAATAGTTTGGATCTTCACAAAGTTTTGAGTATCTTTCAGGTAACCCTCTTAAATGTATGTTTGTGCCCTTCGGTTTCAATGTGTTTATTTACACCCATGCACACACACAAATAAATGCATAGTTTTTTTCCCCCCAACATAAACAGCATCACTGTCCTGTCCTGTAATTTGTTTCTAAACATAAAATTAAAAAAAAAAAATCCAAGCCATCAATTTTAGTATCCATGCATTTTGAAAGATACCTAATAAATCTACAGAGGGGGATTGTAATAGACCTCAAAAGATTCTGACTATAGCCCTTGATGGCGGTGTTTAAAAGTGATTGACAGGGTACTCCAAAAAGCCAGGATCTCAGTGCATAGGTGGTTTTGCCCTAAAGAGAAAGTACCCAGAGGATAGGTAGAAGGGGACTTCCATGTTTACCTTTTCAGTTGAGATCTTTCCCATCTTTTTAAGTGTTTGATATCTTTCTAACTACAGCTTCAGACTTGTGGTTAACAGGGTTAACAACCTTTGAAATAGAAGAAACCTTTTCACGAAATGTGTTTAGTTATGTTTCTCCCTTCATTTTGACTGACCCAGTGGGCTCTTTCACTTTTAGCAATCAAGTCTTTAGTGAAATTCTCTTTTTCTCTTTGATATCCCTTCTGTTCTGCTTCATTTTTTCTGGATATATATAGTATGTACATCCATAAATATACATATATGCATATATTATCTGTGTATATATTGTATATGTTATCTTCCTTTTTAATCTCTCATCATCTTTATCAATTCATTCTGCTTTAAGAATATATATGTGTATATATATAGCTGATATTTTATTTTATTTACTATCTCCACAGCATCTTAAATTCAGTATGTTTTTCCTTTAGTTTTAGAATTTCTTTATTTCTGAAACGAAGGTAATATTCCCCTTGTAGTAGTATGTGAATTAAATAAGGATGCAAGACAGTGCTTAGTGAATTCAAGTTATTATTGAGTTGTGGTAAGAGAATGTATTCTGTAAATGTTCTTTTTTGGAAATTACTGAGGCTTATTTTATTATTCCATTGAAGGTTAATTTTTTTTCAGTTGTTAGAAATAAATGTTTGCCAGTTAGGTACAAAGCTCTCTGTACATGTTGACTAAGTGCATTTGTTAATTAGTCATTTAGCTCTGGTCATGTCAAATTTAAGCTAGATCACTCCACAATCAAAGTTTCACGAAATCATTATTATATTGTTGGTGCGTTTTACTTTATATGTTTTAGGGATACATCTACTGGTGCATAAAAGCTCCTGGCTATGTATCTTTGAAATTTTGACCTTTCAAAACATCTACCCCTGCTTTTCTTCATTTAATTATTTTGAGTTGAATTCTACTTATCTTTTATGACTATTTGTGATGGAAATCTTATGCTTTCCTCCCAGATCCACTCTGTACCATTTCTGCTCTGCTCTGCCTCTAGATGCTGATTCGTATGGACCACACACATCATGAGATACCCTTGTATTGAATGTAAACTCTAATTGAAAAATAAAATTTAAAAAAGAGGTGCCTTTGTCCCCTGACTTCTGGTTGGGTTAGGCTAATGGGGAGCATGGACAGGATATCCCAGGGAGGGAAGAGAATGAAATTGGGATACTTATTCCACAGGCACGTTCCTTGTGGAGTTGCCAAGTGACTATAGATTTTGACCAAAGGTCACACCCGTCAGATGGCCCTCTCCTTACCTCACCTCATAACCTCTGGTTTCCAGTAATAGCAACCTCCCTGTACTCACTCAGACCAAGGGGTGGTAATAATTTCCTGCTGTAAGTAGTGCTAGTTTTCCTGAACTCTGCCCATCTTTTGTAGATAATTCCTTTTATTAAAGTCTCTTCAAATTATCCAAGCTGAATGTGCTAAACATTTACTGACAGGATACTTACTGATATATTATTTTAAGCTTGCTTTATTTTTATTTCTGATATATTCTTACTTTTCTCTTTACTTTAAATCCTTCTGTGTCATTTTATTTTAAGTAGGTCCCTGAAAAACAGCATTTATAGGATTTTTCCTTTGTTTGTTCAAACTGAATATTTGGTTTTTTAAAAGGGGCTTTTTAATTCATATATGGTTATTACAAATTCTGATATCTCTTATTTCTAACATATTATTTTTTTGCTTCTTTTTTTCCTATTTGCATTTGTTTAATTTTTTACTTATATGACATGATCATGTTGACTTTGCTCCTTTAAAAATCTCTTTAGTGGCATGAAAATTTAAATCCTATTTTCTCTACTATTAAAATATTTAACTTTGTTTCATTAAAATTATAAAGAATATTGATAGCCCAGTCTTCAAACAAGATTTGGTTTTGTCATATTTTTATTCCTACCACACCCAAATTCCAAATATTGTTAAAAATAAAAAATTTTACTTCCAAAGTGTCGTGACAGCTAATCTACAATGAGCAGCAAGGTGAGAAGATTGTAGAGGATAATTATAGTCTTGGGAGCACTGCAAAAGATACCATCCTTCTTTATAAAAAGCTAAAATTAGTATTGTAATATTTGACAATAACCACTTTCTTAGATGCAACAATTGCATTATATGCTTCAATCACCAGTCAGAACATGTACCTAGAATGCAGGTTCAGTCCCTAGAATGCAGGTTCAGTCCCTAGTCGGGGCTCGTACAGGAGGCAACTGACAGATGTTTCCCTCTCCCATCAATGTTTTTCTGTCTCTGTCTCCTTTCCTCTCTCTCTAAGATCAATAAAAATATCCTACATTATTGTATAAGATACTACAAAATTTAAAAATATTTGGTCTGGTTCAAGAATTATTTTATTCCTTAATTCACCATATATTATTGAATGCCTACTGTGTATCAGGCATTGACCCACATCAATGAACAGATTAGACAAAAATCCCTGCCCAGGGCCAGTTTATATTCATGGGGTGGAAGACAAACAAAAGTAGTACGAACCCCGAATACTATGCAAAAAATGAAGAGTAGGCACAATGAACACCATGCAAGAATGAAGAATATGCATTCTTCTTTGGCTTCTCTCTTTTTTACTCTATTTTGAACTATTTGTTTCAGGACATGAGTAAATCTTGTTTTTTCTTAGATATTATTTTGTTTGATCTCTTCTGAAGTTTTTAATGGCTGGCCCCATACCACTTTTATAAATTCTTCTTAAAAATGTTTTACTGATTATGCTATTAAAGTTCTTTCATTTGGCTCAATAGAATAAAAATGGCAATGGTAATAAAATGATAATAATAAGTACTATTTATTGAAGTCTATATGTCAAGCACTGTTCTAAGCATTTAATAACTTACTACTTATTTACATTTAATAACTTATTTACTTCTCACAAAAACCCTATGAGGTAGGTAAACTTAGTTTTGGCTTTTTACAGATGTACAACAGAAACTGAAGGACCGAGAGGCGAATAGTTTTCTAAATGATCGCCCAGAATCTACAGTCTCTACTCTCTTTCTATGAGCCAACTATCAGTCACTAAATCATTATTTCTAAAATGTTTTATTATGTAAAACTCATAGTTAAACTCTTAAATGTCAGTAAATTGCACATTTATTCATAATAATAATGTCTTTCATTTTTTGAGGATTTACTATATAAGCTTAGAACTGGTCTAAACCCATCGGCCAAGGTTTGATATTTGCATATATTAGCAAGTGCTTTTTACTCTTTTCTTTTTGGTTTTAAATAAACATTATATTTTGAAACAGTTTTAGATTTACAAAAAAAAAATTGAAAATTTACTACAGAGTTCCCATATACCCCAAACCCAATTTCTTCTGCTGTTAATATCTTATGTCAGTATGGTGTTTGTCACAACTAATGAGCCAACTTTGGTACAATAATATTAACTAAACTCCGTTTTGTAAATATCATTGTTGTTTTTATTAGCTAAGTTCTAAAGCCCCTTTTCAGTTACAAATATTCTATATGAAAACAATAAATGTGGAAAGCATACTTTGCTCTATGCCCAATAACTCACACAAACTTACTGTGGAAAATCCAGTTTTTTTATATCAGGTTCCCCCAAATATTTATGTAATCCCAAGGCAAACGTCCATGATGCACATTTATCTCATTGTCACGTCTGCCCTCACAGAACCGTCTTGTCATGATTCCTCCTCTGGTTGCCCCCTTGTCATCTGAAAACACAAGTCCAGACTTCCTTCCACACTGTCTTCTTAGATTCTGGTTTACCTTGCATTGTAGGAGCCAGCTCATCTCCCTTATATTGAAGAAAAAGACTCTTCAAACTATTCCTTGTGAATGTCTTGTTTAATGAAATGAAGCTTAAATATTAAACAATCTTCAGATCTTCCATATACCTTTAAATTTTCCTCGTTCTACATACCCTCCTTTTCCAGATCACCAACTCATTTATTTTTCCTTTGCAACATTTTGGGTTTTTTCCATCTTTCTCTTTTTATTCTGTTGCATAATGGTCCAATGTTCAACCTTCATATTTATTTATTTATTTAAATATTTATTCTTATTAAATTTTGGGGTAACTTTGGTTAATAGGATCATATAGGTTCCAAGTGTACATTTAAAAGGATGCATGCTCACTATTGCTTACCAGGATAATTAGATATAAATTGTAAGTAGTAGACATAAATGGTTGGAATGATATTATCTTTGTTCTTTTAAGAGCTTCCAAGAAATAGTCCATGGTTTAATGAGACTCCCTCCCATATTACCAGAACTCAGCATGGTACTTTATTTTTATTTTATTGTTGTTCTATTTCAGTTGTCCCAATTTTCCCCTGTTGCTCTCCCCTGTCCCATCTACCCTCTACTCCCACAGCATGGTATTTTCTTTCCTTATATAGTATCTTGCACATGCTCACTTATATTATTTATTGTCATTGGGTAAACTGGATTCCAGTGAAATCATGGGATTTCAACTATGAATAGCATTGCCATTTATTATGCTTGTGACTTCCTTTGGAGGAATTGGATACAAAAACTAGAACAAGTTTAAGTTCACAGTTTTAGAGTAATAGCCACTAGAAATATGGTATGACATAAAGAAATGCAAATGATTTTACTATTTCAGTATTATATTTTGGGATTGTTTCAGTGTGTATGAAGTGAGCTTGAACAAAAGTCACTTAAAATTTTTATGTATTGATTTGAGGGAGAGAGTGCCATTGCTTTGTTGTTCCACTTATTTATGCATTCATTGGTTGATTCTTATACATGCCCTGACAGGGAATTGAACCCATAACCTCGGCATTTCAGGGCTATGCTCTAACCAACTGAGCAACCTGGCCAAGGCCCTTGACAAAAATTCTTTGAACATAGCAGTGCCCTTTGTTTTTCTTTGTAGCAATAAGGCTACAGCGTAAAGCTGTGTAGTCATGTTGATTTTAGATGGAAAAGAATGCCTTTGAAATATACACTTATTATGAATGGACATATCAGGTAAGAGTGTGAAGTCTTGCCAATCATCCCTCTGTCCTCCCCTACCTTTTAAAACAAGTTAATTTCCAGTTTAACCAAATGACAGGAGTCAGCTTTGGTGTATTTTTATGGTTTCAGTGGCCACGTCGCAGACCTGTCCTAGAGCCTGAGTGCCAGGCTCTGTTTCAAAAACATCTGTTGCAGTTTAATATTTTTTAGAGGAGATGGCTGGTGGTCTGGTTAGACATCTCTGCATCTCTGGTTATTTTAAAATACAATGGTTTGGTGGGGAGGAGAGGAAAAAAATATGTTCTCTGACCAACTCTCTGTCCATGTCTTTCTTCATTTTGGTTGAGACACATTTGCTGGGAGTAGGGTCACTGAGGGCTAAGAAACATACACCTTTCCCTTTCCATCCATTCCTCTCCCTTCTCACTTCTCTTTTTACTTTATCTTCCCTCTGTTCTGTCCCCCACTCATCCCGACTATTTGCATCCATTAAACTGGTTGAGGGCTTCCCTTGGGGCCAGATTATCCCAGATTATTTTTTCACCTTAGTATACTGGTCACTGCTTTGAGTTCTTGTAACACTGGGCAGAATGATCCTTCCCAGATTTAGATGGAGAATGAATGGGGCTGGTTGTAAGGTAGAGAGCTCTTCTTACATGTATTGCAACCCACATTTTCCAGAGTTCTGTACATTGGAGAACTGAGCGCCAGTCCAACTATTATAAAAGTGGCCCTTTGATTCCCATTTTGAAACTATTTCTTGCTTGTAGCTCCAAAGGTCTCACACTGTGAGGACAAGTAACTGTAGCTGCATGTTCTAACATTCCTGAGCATAATCTCATAAATTTCTTGCAAAATTTCACCTCAGTCCTAAACAATGGGATGGTTCAGCTTCCTTCCAAGGCTCCCAGGGGGAGAACGGAGGCGGGCCAGTCTGGAGGTGTTGAGAGAAGCACTTCACTGTGTTCTGATTCCATGTTATCCTTCAAATTTATGCTTAGTGTCTTTGCCTTGTGGGGAAAGCCCAGGTGGAGACTCTGAGAACAGACTTGTCATGGCACCTCCCTCTCTTATTTTGTTACCTTGAGAATGCCACTCCTCCCACCAAGGAGAAGTGTGATTGCTTGCATATACCATCTGCTTACAAACCCCTGTGAGCTGAAATTCTCCCCCAAAAGGTTATGTAAGCCCCCTGTGAACTCAAACCACTATGTTTTGCTCAGCTCAAATAAACATCGAGAAAGTATCTAAGCATTTGAACTTATAATAACATATTTATCCCAACACACGAGGCTACTCATCATTGGCGTATGTGTAATATATAATTGCAGCATGCAGAAAACAAACAGCTCTCGATCAGAGGAGTCTCTGGATCCCACGGGGCCCTAATCATCTACCAAAAATAGAGATGGTTGGGGAAAATAACTTATAATTGCATTGGCAATCCACTATTAAAGTGTAATTTCATGTTGTTTTCATTTCTAGCAAATAAATAATAAAAAACTGATTTGAAAAAATTGCTTATTGCACTTAGTAGCAGACTCAAACATGAAATCTAGAAATTGAAAATATATACATATTTTATCAAGCATGTGTCTAAAAAAATCTAGGAAAAATATGCACACACACACATATATATGAACTTTTACTCTTAATTTATAAATAACATTTAGTTTATACTCCTTATAAAATTTAAATCATACTCTTAAAATATAAATTTGTACTCTTATAAATGAATATTATGAATATATGTATACATTTCTCTTTAACTGTTTTTAAATATTTATATTTATAAAGACCTCATTTTGATATATATTCTCAAGATGAAAAAAATTACATTTCAACCATATGAGGTTGCAGGCCAGCCAGCTAGCTGAGCCTGAAATTACATACCAGTAATTATTTGAACCAAAGACTTTATGTGAAAAATTATGTAGGCTTAATCAAGAAAGAATACAAGCGATAAGGTAGAAAAAATAAAAGTAACTAAAGATAATGGGCTACGAGTGCCCCTCAGCGAACGCTTGCCCATGTCTCCCTTTGTTGCCGTTTCACTGGAGTTTGCTCACTCAGTGGGTCAGGATGGCAGCACCACAGAGAGTTACCTAGCATCACTGAAATATCCAGGTGAGCCTGATTTTAAACTACCTAAGGGCCAGTTGTAAATTTGACCAAAATTAAAAAGTAAGCCATTTGGTACCACGGCAGAATAAAAGGCATTGTGCAAAATTAAAATAGTAGCTATAGTAATAGATACTTAGAAATAAGACCTTATTTTCCAACTTGTGGTTAGGAGGCTCAGCGCATCCTCTAAGGATTATGGGAGTAGGACATTTGTCTAGACGTGGCCAGTGATAAGCTCCCCACTCCAACATGTCACTGCAGAGGGCTATGGTGCCTTTTGGGGCTAGAACACACTGAATGGATCCTTTACCATTAAAAATGAGTAAGGCAGACTTCGTAGTTACTGAGATGAACTACTAGGAAAACACATTTTGCTGAATCATCCACTTGTAGCAAGAGGTTAAATACAGTTGACCCTGTAGGTCAAGAGACACATTTGAAGATGACTCCGAGAGTTTCCTATCAGAAAAAAAGCAACACTTGGGGCAGAAGCTGCACAGTATGTTAATTTGATTTACTAGTCAATTAAAAAAATAGATTCCTAAGGAGTGTCACCTTTTGAATTTATAGTTTGCTCGTCATTTGGCAGGGGTGGTAAGTACTAGGTGCTAGGTTTTATTGATGAACTGAGCAGAACTCCCAGTGGCTGGTAACGTTGGAAGGTAGGTTATAGAATGAGCATTGCTTTATGGGTTTGACAGTAAACCAGTTTCTATAGTTAAATATGGAAAATAGAAGTCCAAGTATGGGTAGAGAAAAATCTAAGACAGCTCTTTGTGTGGGTTTTACATAACAGATAACCTTTTAAATAAAGTGATCTGCATTGGCTCGTGTAGACTGTGGGAAGGCTTGGCGAGGAACACTTTTGGGTATATTCAAGTCTGTATAAATGACTCCCAATGTGTCATCTGAAAGCTGTTAGGATTGAAAAAGACACTGGAACCAATTCTTCCTTTTGTCTCCAGGAGGATTTGAACAGCCCACTCTCCTGGACTCAGAGAGAAGTTTTTTCACACCTCTTCCGAAGACACTGCCGGAAGCGTGCTCTGGGCCGGAAGCGTGCTCTGGGCCGAATGTAAGAAGCAGCAGCTAGTGCAAAGACAGCCTCGCCAGGGCGTCCCCAGAGGCCTTCAAAGGGCAGCAACAAAGCAATGCAGCACCCGCGTACCCACTCACACTGTGAGGCCTCTCTGTCATGTATTGTGCCACATTTTGGGATTTTGGTCACAGCGGTTAAGGGCATTTTATGAAGCAAATTCTCTTTACTACATAGGGAATGCCATCCCTGACTTTGAGTTTCTAGGTATCTTAAATGGGGATAAGATGACTGTAATGCTCAAATGAAATAATAGAAACATTTCAAACCTTGGTAAGTGCTGAATATAAGATATTATGGGCTGGTATAAAACCTCAATTTCCGGAAGAAAGTATAATAACACTGCAATGTGAAACGAGTCCCATCTCCAGCCGGTTTAAGAGCACGCACGGTCCAGCTTTACAGGGCCAGCGGCGCCCCCCGTCATGTCAGAATAACCTCATTCCAAGTCAGGGGCTGGTTTTGCGGTCGGTGCAGGACTTTTCCCTTTCACATAATATACCAGCTGGGGGCTGTATTCCAGGGACACCAAATTTTATACAACCCAAAATTGTTTATGGTCTTCTGAACCCTACGTAAGCATTTGAATTGTGCTTTCGAGAACAGGGTTGTTAAAAGGGAGAACGTGGCTACAGAATACAGGCTCCGAACCATTAAATACGTTCACTCATAAGACTGTTAACCTAGCACCATTTCAGAATATGAAAGAAAACAAGAAAAATCAACCCTAGACTGACACCCAGGTGTCTGTGCTCCTAGAAGCTCGCCCCACTAAGAAGGTGAGCAGCTCCATTACCACCTGCAGAAAATTCTGGGTGGTCTTGAAGTCATGGAGGCCAGCATGAAGCTTAGAGCTTTACAAAAATTAGCTGGGAGGTAAAAGTCCGAGTGGATGAGTAGCTCACCAATTTTTATACAAACAATCCTGCGTCAGATGTTACTTACAAAATATATATTTCTAGTTTGTTTTTTCAAATTTCAGAGTTTTATTTCTTTAACTTTATCATTTCTATTCTATTAAATATACTATAATGTAATTCATAGACAAAATGAAACTAAAAGCAACCATATTTTTACACTTTTGATACATATGAATTTACTTTTCAGGAAGGTTATATTCCTACAAATTCAGTTTAAGAATTATTTCCTTGCACTTTTACCAACATTGACTAGTATGCTTTAAAAAATTGCTAATTTAATGGATGAGAAATGCTACCTACATGTCTTTATTGTTAATTTATTCATTTGTGAATTCAATATTTATATAATCTGAACTAATGTTAAGACTGCTAGTGGAGAAATCCATAATCTGAGTTCAGTGACAATTCCTTGTTAGTAAATTATTGTTAAATCCAAGCCATTAAATTTCCCACACACTTATCACCAACAATAAAGCATAGTATTTATGAAACATTGAATGCGTACCATACACTTTGGTAAGGACTTTCCGACATCACACCTCAAGTCCAACTGTTCATCCTCCAGCCACTGGCCTACTTCTCAACTTTCCTCGCCAACAAAACTGAATAAAAATCCGTACTTATTGCCTCCAGTAGGTTACCCTTCCCCAAATTTTGCCTCAACTCACTTGAATACAGATTCTATTTGCCATTTCACTGAGTCTGAAGGACACAATCTCATTACCTAATTTAAAAAATAATTTTAAATTTCTTATCTTCCTCCACACCTAAGCAGGCATTCCAAGTTGCTTTGAAGAGCTGTTTAAAAGGATTTGAAAGGGTGGGTCACTTTTTCTCTTGGCTTCTGTGACACTACACTCTTCTGGCCCATCTCCTCCCTTCCTGGGGCAGCTTTTTCAGTCTATTCTCTGTGGTCTCCTTCTTGTTCTGCAATCCAATCAAGCTGAGAATACCCAGTGATCCATTAGTGATCCTCTTCTTGCCTTCTATATTTTCTTACTGGGAGAACTCTTCATAGAATGTTAACCCTGTAAACACAAGGGATTTTACCTGAAAAATTTTCAGTGTTGTATTCCTAACACTTAGAAGAGTACCCAGTTCATATTAGGTGCTCAGTAAATATTTGCTGGATAAATAAATGAATGAAAAAGTCTAGGCTCAAAGAATAAGTGTCATCTCTACGTTGATGACTTTTAAATGATAACTTCGTGCTGGACTTCAGCTTGTGAACTTCAGAGCTATGATTCTGATCACAGGGTTGGTTAAATGGTGCCTGCAACTTAGCATGTTTGAGGCAAAACTCTTGATAACTTCGGCTTGTTTGTTTTTCAGTCATTCTCATCTCATGACATAGTTAAGTGGAAGACCTAGTATTTGTTCTTGATTCCCTGCCCCACTTTTAATCCATCAGAAGGTCCCTTTGAAAGGGGGTGCAAAGTAGTGGTCCATGAAAATAGCAAAGCATATTCCCCACAGCACACGGTTGGAGACTGAGAGAAGGGGATGATATGTTGGTTAAGATATTTTTCATAACAATACCAAGTTGATAGCTAGTTGATAGCTGTGCTGCCGCCCTAGGCAAACTTTGGGAGCATTCAGTGACTCAGGATATAGCCAGGGTAGCTTGTACTGTGCCTGTGAGAGAGGCAGGGAGGCAGAGACTCCTGTGGTACTCTTGCCCTGACTAAAGATGGCAGCCAAAAGAAAGTAAAAGATATGGGGTAACTGGCAAAAGTAGCACGTTGTAGAAGGAGCCAGGTAATGAGATCAAGTAGGAAGCTCTGGGTCAGCACTTAAAAATGAAGGTGGGCTGAGAGAGAAGGGTAGCAGTCGTGCAGTTTGAAAGTGTGTGAAAGGGCCCCTCCGTCTGCCATGAGGTCTGGTGTGTAAGGAGGTGCCATGCAGTTTGTAGTAAGGAGATGCCATGCAGTTTTGGATTAAGAGCTGGAGTAAGAAAGAGGAGACCCACTGGGAATTGCAGGGACCCGCCTAACCAAGCGTGGATTAGTAAGGGATGCCTGAAACGCTGAACTGTGCCCGGGAATGCTGAGCTGTGGACTTCTGTTTTTCTGAAAGACGGTACCTCTGACTGGCATATTTTGAATCTGGCCTCGGTTGGCAAAGTGGGGCAGGATTATATGTTTTGGGGTATTTTAAAGGGAATGGGACTTAACGGCAGAAATCCACTACTATTCTGAATCTGTAAAACCTTTAAATAAATAACCTCTTTTTTTCCCACCAAACTCTTGCCTTGGGAGTCCCTCTTCTTGCAGTGGCCACATGACCCCCACAGCTGCTCCAGAACAGTGTCAGCAGTGTTCTGTAACACCTTTAGCATTATTCTCAGCATACCCCAGCACTGCTCGTCTTTGGTTCTACCCTCTTTGGTTAAGTTACTCTCAATTCCCTTTTGGAAACTTAAAACAGATTCCTTACTCCCCAGCCTCACATTTACCTTTTCACACTAATCCACGCAGAACCCTGTCAGAGTGTTTAAAAATGTCATCTCACTCCCCTGCTCAGTAGTTTCTAACAGCTTTCCCTACATTGATTAAGGAGTCTAAATTCCTTACCAAGACCTATGAGATTTGAATCGTCCTTAAAATCAATTTAGGATGTGGATTGGGTCACAGATATGTCAAGGTTGGCAAGATATAGAAGTTTGCTGTGTTTTTAGTTGAAAGTTAGAAACCCCCTGCCCAACAATAGCCAACGGATGGCTAATCAGATTTTTTAGTTCCTGATTTTATTTCCTGAGAGCTGGTGCTTTGTGGGGATGAGGATATTGTTACAGGGCATTTCACAACTATTAGGACTAAGGGAAAACTTAATGTAAATGAATAGCGCACAATACTTAAGTAATACATAAAGCAAATGCTAAATATTGTGTTTATTCTTAAGGTAAGTAAATAGGAAAACTGCAAAATCAAAAATGACCACAGGCTGCTGCTATTTACCCACAATTTGGGGAATTGATAGCATTTTTTATTGCACAGGAGTTATTTTTTTATGGACTGTAATTTCACTGGTCTATATTGATTAATTTATTACACATATTCTATGTATATATATGATTATGAATATTGAGTGTATATTACATGCATATCTTCACACTAGTTCTATTTAATGACTTTTTTGTTTACCTGTGGAAATAAAACTTTTTTATTTTAATGTATAAGTACACTAGAAAAAAATAATGCAGAATATATGAACTTTATATTTTTCATTGTTGATAGACTATTTAAAAATGTCTAGTATTTTACACTTTCACAATTTGACATACACTTATTTTATATACATTAACTATTTTTGAAAAAAAAGACATATCCACAGTCATACATATATCTATGGCATATTTTAAGATATCTCAAATCCTGGAATTTTTATCTCAAATCTTGGTATTTACTACTGTCTCATTTGCCTTGTTATTAAATGATAAACCCTTATTCACATTTAAATTGTCAATCTCTTCAAACATGTCTAGCTTATTGTCTTTAACTTTCCTTTAGATTTTAACATATTTGTGAGAAAGAACCAAAGATTTAAAGGAATTAACTAATCGATTTAATAATCGAGTCTGTCCACTTCACACTTTATAGAGATAAAGTAGCATAGTAATTTAGGATTCAATATTATCTGTTTTTAATCTTAACTATTAATATAAAAAATTAACTTCTTTTTGTGTTTGTTGTATTTTACACAACAGAACCCTACTATTAAAAAGTTTTTAAAAGAAAAGTTTTTATTTGTTGTTAATTATATGACTTTTGAAATTAATCCTTTAATTTCCCTTGATTATGACAAACTTCTAGTTCTTTGAAATCTTTAGTTAAAAAGTGCACATTAAAATAGCTTGTCATTAATTCCACACCAGCTCACAAGTTTGCATCCTCCGCAATCACTAAGAGAAACTTTAAAAAAATCACATTGTTACTTTTTTAAAATATGGAAACATGTATGCCTATGTATAATGTGCAGTCTAAGTTTCAAATGCAGATTTGACTGTTGAAACAATGACTCAAGCTCCATATTAAATTTAATGAAGGGCTCTGTAAAAGGCTATAAGGGGGTATGTTGCGAATGGCAAGGCTTAAACTTTCTGGTAAGGAATAAAATGTTAAAAGAAAAATCTATCATGGATATGAGTTTTAAAATTGTCATCGTTATTTTCCCTTCTGACCATTTTCATGTTTAGGTAACAAATGTAAACTAAGGTGAATGATGACACGTGCTAAAGAAAAAACTTCATAATTTTTTTAAAAATTAAATTTATTGAGGTAACATTGGTTATAATACACCTGTATACTCTAGTGGGTGCTTGTACCCAGTCCAGTCTTCCTCTGTCACCATGTGTTTCCCCTTGCCCCTCCCTTCTCCCCACAGCTTCCCACTCTGCTACCATCAGCCTGTTGCCTGTATCTATGAGTTTCTGTTTTTGGTTTGTTTTGTTTATTCATTTGTTGCTTTTTGTTCTATATCCCACATATGAGTGAATTCAAATGGTTCTTGTCTTTTTCCATCTGACTTATTTGTATTGTGTGATAATTAATGTATTATACAGGCTTACTACTGTAGCTGTCCACCAATTGATAAATGGACTAAGATGATGTGATTATATATATATATATATATATATATATGAATGAAATATTGTCATTTGCAACAACATGGATGGACCTAGAGGGTATTATGTTAATAAGTTGGACACAGAAAGACAAATACCATGTGATTTCATTCACATGTGAAGTCTAAGAAATAAAACAAATGAACAAACAAAATGCAACAGAAACAAACTCATAGACACTGAGAGCAAACTGATAGTTGTCAGAGGGGAAGATATTAAGGGGACTGGACAAAAAGGGGAAGAGGATTATGAAGTACAAACTTCCAGGTACAAAATAAGTCACAGGGATGTAACGCGTAGCATGGAGAATATAATCGATATCACTATGACTGTATGGCGACAGATGGTCCCTAGACTTAGTATGGTGATCACTTTGTAAGATGTATAAATGTCAAATCACTGTTGCGCATGTGAAAAGAGTATAATATTTTATGCAACCATAATTAAAAATAAAATAATTAAAAAATAATTTCTTAATTATAGTATTAAGTTGGCTTTGTCCAAAAAAAGTTTTAAACACTTTAAATTATTAATATTTTTAACAAACTCAAAAGCGTAAAGTATTATAAAGCAATAACTTGTGTTTGTAGTCCCAAGATTTATATTGATTTCTTCTATTCTTAGAATAAGTAGGTATGGGAGAAAGAAAGTTTAGAAATTCTTTTTTCATAATAACAGACAAATATTTTTGCTTTACCAAAGCTATATAAAATCTAAGACACAAAATGATTAATATTAGTTAATCAGAAAATCTTGTATCACTAAAGTAAAGTTTCTAAAAAAGAATCAAATGGATATTTTAGGAAAGAAATTTTGTAAAAAATGTTATTTTATTCTCAATTTAATTTTTTTGATTTAATTTTATTTCAAATCTGAAAGTGTAAAGATCCAAATATAAACATGAAGTTAGAGTTAGATGCTTGAATTTGAAACTATGATCTTGACATCAAGTTTAACTCTATTGATTGTAGTTTCTAGAACGTGTTGCATTTTGCTTATGTGTATTATCAGAACACGTACTAGACAGGAGGATGGGTGGGTGTTTGCTGTGTAATGACTCCTTATTATCAGTGTCATTTTATACATGCATGTTTCATTTTATTTTGCAAGAGAGAAACAAACATGTTATTTTATTGTAGACCCTGGAGGCAAAGTGATGTATTATTAAGTAGCTTGTTGTATCAGAATCTAAATTTTTTGCCCAAATTATTAGAATAAAGTTTTCTATAAATAAGCATTCAAAGATAAATCTTACAGGTAAGACAAAACTTATGTGAAAGGTTTTTTCTATATTAGTTATAAAGCAGTATTTTCCAAATTGTGTAATTAGTGAAATAAAAATAATTTTTCTGATAAAATTATCAGGCAATATTTTTTTCCAAAAATGGTAATGTTTCGTATAACAAAAGTCTTTCTGAAAAATTATAAAATCCATTTGATGCATCATAATGGCTCATTGATCTATAAATTACTAATGATATTCTAGATATCAAATCCTAGCTTACAAATTACTTGCTCTTTTAATCACAATTTTTTTGATTTCATGAGTCAGAATTTCTGTGTTTCCTGATTACTTCAGTTGCAAAAATTTAATTTGTGCAAGCATTAAGTACTTTGCAGATGTTAACTAATTTTAGTCTTGTCACCCGTGAGCTGTGTTCAGTTATTATCCCCTTGTACAGAGAGAGACATTGAGAAGAGATGCATAATATGCCAGGATTATGGACCCAGACAGTCTAATTCTCAAGCCGACACTCTTAACTGCTATACCACCTTATTCCCTGATGTAAAGATGAGGCCAGCCTCACCATTTATATTGAGTAAGGAAAAATTATATTGGACAATCCACTCAAAAAAGTCTTTTTGTCTAGTACTAAAACAGCAAAAGCTATGTGCATTTATTGAAGCACTATTGTGTGTAAAAGTTACAGTCAGGTTCTGGAAAGATGTGAATCCACGTAGTCTTTGTCCTTAAAAAAATTCTAGAAACCTAGTTGGCAAAATGAATGTATTTATAAATAAATAAACAAGAGGCATATTGTGATAGCATAGAGAAAATCATGAGCATTTTAATGTGAGGTTGGTAAAGAGATTGGAGACAAAGAAAGGAATCAATAATATTATGAAGGTCTGGCATAGAAATTGAGATAACATGCACATTTGACACCAGTCAGAGTATTTTCTTAAAACCAGAACAAACACAAGAAGTACAAAAAATTAAATAAATTAAATTCTCACTTATTTCCCAAAAGACAAGAGAGAAATTGAATATAGGTTCTATCCCTGTCCTTTGATACACCCACACAAATACACAAAGAAAAATATAAATCACCATTTTTTAAAATGAGCCATGGCCTACACCTTTTAAACTTAATTCAAGGGGCAGGAACAATCTCCACACCATCAGGTTTTTAGCACAGTTCCCGCAGCAGGACCCAATAGCCTGTGAGATACTCAAATCTCAGACTGTGTGGCAGAAGATTACTTCAGGTTCAGTGGCATAGTAAAATAAAGAGTGGGCCATTGCTACTTCTTCCTTGATGGAGGTAGTTTGCAGAGGTAATAAATGCAGAGTATATCAGTCCCATTTCCTTTAGTTTTGTTGATATGATAACAGTAAGTGAGATTTAAAAATTATTACTAAAGATTCTCTTTAATGTGTTTTTGTTTGTTAAAGAACTTCAGCATTAGCTCACAGGGAAACAACAACAGTTTTTTTCTTTTTAACCTTAATTTTGAGAAAGACATTTTCTCAAGAAGGCATTAAAAAAAATCACCTGCTTGCTTCCAGAATCGCTTTAAAGAAATTTACATAAAATGTATATACAAATATGCTTTTAGAATAGAGAAAAAAATTTAAATGTAAAAAAATACTATCATAGAAGCAAATACATTAACAGTGATTAAGTTCTACCCTAAAGCTCAGAGATTCCTGATAGCCGATAACAAGAAAAGGATAAATTTCATAACCCTAATTACCTTGTAAAAGATATAGCATTTTTCTTTAAATGAAGGCATTTTGTTAGTAAAATCTAAAAATCATATGTAAGGGATATTTAAACAAAATATGTAGAAGTTATTTCCAATGGTAGTTGTATACAATTTTCCCTATATAGACTATTGCTAAAAACCAAGGACATCACATCAAAATCTTAGTAATTTGTAAACTATTTGTAATAATATTTTTGTTTGTAAATAATTTAGAAATTGTTTACTTAGTAAATCCATTGCTATGGTAGGAAGGGAGACAGTGTGGTCCAAGTTACAGCTTCTGATTGAATTTGCTGTGAGATAGCTCTCAGTTTATTAGACAAACAATCCATAGGCTCCTGAAAACTAGATAGGGAAATAATATTCTCTCTATTTAGACCTGTCTCATAATTTTTAATATAGTTTCTACATTAGGAATAAATATATTTAGCTCTCAAGTGTTTAGTGTCACAGTATAAAATGCAGTTGTAGAAACAAAATGTGAAGATTCAAATGCAAAATCCATTCTCCTTTTAGTTGCAGGACCTTAGTGCCTCCGTATCTTCTGTAAATGGGCGTCTTCTGTACAATGGGATTGATCATAGAGAGTAGTGCAGGGTTTAGGCATGGATTAAATACAGATGTAACACATATTTAGCATCATCTAACTGATCACTCTTATTGACTCAGATAAGTAGCTGTCATTGCCACATGCTGTTATGACCTTCAGGAAGTCAGACTGGGTTCCTTTCATAGAGAAGATCTCCTTCCTGCACAGAGGTGAGTGAAAAGATGTCAACCCTCATGGCTAATCTTTTATTCTAAAAAGCAGCTAGAGCTACTCAAATTCCAAAAAATGTATATGAATGAAAAATTATAGCTACACATCGAAGTACACAGCAGAAATAATTTTACCCTGCAACTTTAAGAGTAAGCCATCTATCTCAACCAGGGAGGAACTAGAGTTTTACTCCTTTGAAGTGTTTAACTTTGATTATACCCAAATCACCATGTAAACTAGCAAAAGTTAGTGCTATGTTAATTTCTAGGAAATGAAATAAATTGATGTATTAGATTGATTTGTTTAATATTGGCAACAACTATTTTAGTTTTAGTGTAACCGATACATAAATATTCTAAGTTAGCAATTATAAGGCAAGAACTTGTTAAGATTTGAAGAAACAGGCAAAGGGTAATTCAGCCTATACGATAACATTTTAGTAGGGTTACTTAAAAAAATTTATAATATAAGAATGGGCTTTATTGTAAACATGGTTTAAGAGAGTAAAGATGTATATGGCTCAGTAGAGAAAAGAGTACTCTGAACATTTCCTTGCATTTCCTTGCATTTACCCTGGAGAATCCCACTTATTTAACAGGTCTCTCTCTTTCTTCCTTATGGACTAAACTGCCCCCAAAATTCAGGGGCACAGTAATTAATTAAAAAGTGCTGTCTCTGGTATATTGTAAATTTACCTGATGTAATCTCCTCTCTGAAGTCACAAGCTGTGACATCTGTACTGACCTATGCTAAGTTATTAAAAAAATACCCTTATTTCTCTAGGTCAAAGATGCCTTTTTATTAAGCATGCAGCATTTTATTGTCTTTAATTTGAGTCAGTCCAATGGACCTAGAGCATAATAGAAAGCTATTCCCAGGCTGTAGTACCCAAAGGGCTTCAGTAATGATTAGTTGAGTTGAATTGAGAGGACTTAAAGAGGTAAATGTTTCAAATCAGCTATAGAAATATTTAAAGATGATAAATAGTTTGGTATTCAAATATGAAGGGCTTTGGCTGGATGTCAATAAAAATGGCAGAGTAAGGAACTTAAAAAATTCACTCTTATAAATAAGAGTATTTGCAAAATGTTCAAAATAACTTTTTCAGACCTTTTTAAATTACCCAAAGGCCTACAACAATCCAAGGACTATTTATTCAAGAAGATGGTGGAATCGTGGTAAGAAGGGCAATGTTTGTAGTATTTTAACTTGACATTATTTCACCCCCTACTCTCCCGCTCTGCAGTAGCCTTGCAAACCAATAGCCCCACAACCAAAATTAAAACAAGCAGCTTAGCAGCTACTGGAAAGGTCACAATGGACTGGAGTTTTTCAAAGTCCCCTTCTAGAGAATTGTCATCAGTTGATCTGCCTGGTAGTTCCCTGGAAATTTCCACTTGCGGGGCTTGTGTTGACTTGACCCACCTCAGAAATCACTCAGTGAAATACGCTTTCTTTAGCTGGGAGAAAGCTATGAGTTACAATTGTTTAATAAGACCTCTATGGCAGCAATAACAGTTGGAGCAAAAAAAAAAGAAGCCGATCCAAAATATGCTAAGGGATGAGATGGCTATCAGTGACTTTAAAGAGCTCCTAAGTATTCCTGGGAATCTAGAAGGCCATACAAAGGTGTGCAAATGCCCATGAGTGTGTGAATGCCCAGGAATGACCTGAGAAGGCCCTCAGGCTCATCTTTGACTCTGAGGTTCTGTGACGATAGGAAGTAAGGATAAAGCAGATATGTAAACCGTCTGCTTGGACATTGAAAGAATGTCCAACATCTACACAGAAAAACTCAGCAAAGGTTGGGAAAATTATTGCTTTCTAGAATTTAAGGAAATCTCTGTCCGATAATAAGCCCACGAGTAAGCTAACAGAATAGTGAGTCCAGTGACCACGCACTACAAAGACAGACTTCTCAGAGTTACAATTAGTTCAGGAAAATCACTAAATAAATAAATAGTAGTAGTAATAGCTATAATGTACCCTGGGGTAGGAAATCTAATTTCCAGAGTCACCACATTATATTAATTTAAATATCTAGTTTTCAAAATCAAAAAAATTGTGAGACATGTGGAAGGACAAGAAAATATGGCCCATATACAGGAATAAAAGCCATCAATAGAAACTGCCCGTGAGGAAGGTCCGATGTCATATCTAAAGAACTAAAAAATAAGCTTTGGAATAGTGGGTCACCAAATAAAGAATGTCAATAAAAAGATAGAAATTTATAGATACAATTAGAAATTCTTAAATTGAAAAGTATAGTAACTGAAATGAGAAATTCACAAAAGGGCTCAGTAGCAGATTTGAGCTAGCAGAAATAAACATCAGTGAACTTGAGGAGAGCTCAAATGAAATTATCCAAACCAAAGAACAGAAAGAAAGGAGTAAAAAGAGTAAAGAAAAATGAACAGGCCTCAGAGACCTGTGGGACACTATTGAGCACACAACATATTTATAATAAAAGTCCCAGATGAAAAGGAGAGATAGAAAAAAGAAAAAGAGCACTTGAAGAAATAAGCTTGGCCAAAAGCTTCCAAACACCTGTATATCCAAGAAACTTAACGCATTCCAAGTAAAATAAACTCAAAGAAATCCACACCCAGAAATATTATAATCATACTCTCAAAAGCCAGAAACAAAGACTGAATCTTAAAAGCAGCAAAAATAAGTGATTCTCTATGTACAAGCTATCTTCAGTAAGATTGACAGGTAATTTCTCAATAGAAACTACACAGGGTAGAATGTAGTGGAATGGCCTATACAAGGTGCTGAAAGAAAAAGACTCAACCAGGAATTCTAAGTCCACCAAAGCTATCCATAAAAAATGAACGAGAATTTAAGACCTCCTGGGGTGAACAAAACTGAGGGAATTTATCTGTGGCAGACCCTCCTAAAAGAATACTAAGTCAGACTTTCAGGCTGTAATGAAAGGACTCTACCCAGTATATTGAACCTACATGAAGAAATAAAGAACACCAGTAATGATAACTACTTAGTAAATATAAAAACAAAACAATGCTAATGTATTTTTTGTTTATAGCTAGTTTTTTCTTCCATTTGATTTAAAAAGACAATTGCATAAAGCAATAATTAAAAATTGTGTTGACAGGCATATAATGCTTAAAGAAAGATGTAATATGTATAAACAATAATAGCACAAAGGAGTTAGGAGTGAACACAACCATACAGGAGGAAAGTTTTTGTAAACTGTTGAAATTAACTTGGTATTAATCAAAGTAGATTATTATAAATTAAGATATTAATTGTAAAGCCCAGGACAACCACTAAAAAAGCAGCTCAGAACTGTATAGTAAAAGAGATAACATTGAATTAAAATGGTACCCTAGAAAATATCTATTTAATACACAGGAAACCCATAATGAAGGAATAGAGAAATGAAAACGTATAAGCCATACAGCCCTGACCGGATGGCTCAGCTGGCTGGAGCATTCTCCCATACACCAGAAGGTTGTGGGTTTGGTGCCCACTCAGGGCACATGTCTCGCTTGCGAGTTTGATGCTGGGTTGGGTTGCACACTGGAGGCAACTGATCAATGTTTCTCTCTCACATTGATGTTTTTTTCTCTCTCTCTCTTCTCCCCCTTCCTTTCTTTTCTCTCTAAAAAATCAATAAACATATCCTTGGGTGAGGGTTAAAAAAAGACATAAGATATATAGAAAACAGTAGAAAAAGGCTTATGTAAACATCTGTAATCTCACTAACATACAAGGCCACATATTGTATGATTCCATTGTATGAACTGTTTAAAATAACCAAATCCTATGAGTGGTTTCCCCCAGGGTGGGTAGGTGGGGAGAGGGGATGCAGTACAGGGAGAAATGGGAAGTGACTGTTAATGGGTAAAGAGTGTCTTTTTTGGGTGACAAAAAGTGTTCTGAAATTAGATAGTTGTGATGGTTGTACAACTTTGTAAATATACTAAAAATGAAGTTTGTGGTTTTAAAATGTGAATTTTATGGTGTGTGAATTTTATTGGACTTTAAATAATAATGAATGAGTTAACTCAAAAATTTCCACCAAGTTCTGACTGCAGCTTCCCTTTCACTTTAATTCTGTTTTCTGACATCTAATAATCAATGATAAGAAACAATTCTTGAATTACAGGTGCCAGGTATACTGAGGCAGACTCTGGCCCATAGTGTCTGCAGCATTATGGATGAGAATATTCTATAAAGACATGATCTGTTTGGGGAGGAAAGGTGGCCGATCTCTCAAAGGAGAAGGACCAGGGACCTGTTCCTCAATGGACTTCTATTGGATTTGATTTGCATAGGAATACAGGGAGTATAAGTAAAGCTCATCAATTATTGTCAGGCAGTAATGATCAAACAACAGATAACATTCAAAGAACTCTGAGGGCTTATTTTGAGTCAGGATCAGATAACTAAAGGCCAAAACACTTTGGGGAACAAACTCATTTCATGCTTGGCCCCTTATCATTTAAATTGAAAGTATTATCAAAGTAGGTTTCACAGGATTTTATGCATTCTTTCTTAGGCCTGATCACCCAGGGGAGCCTGCCCTTTCCAGCACAGGGCTGCACCCACCTCCAGCATTGTTTCAGGCTTAAGTCAGGCAGGGGAAGTAGGGCAGCTAAGAGATTAGGAGACTCTTGCAGACAGAATGAGGACTCAGGCTATATCAAAGCCGAGGGGCAAGGGTCCATCACCCTCTTTTTCTATAGCCCCCCAAGTCTTTCCCTGAGGGCCCCCTTGTGACCATGTTTGTCTTAGGTCTTCCCTCCTTTGAGGAATCTTACCCATCATTGGCTAACCGGTCATCCACTTGGGGCCAAACAAGGTGAAGTGGGCAGAGGCAGCACCCCCGCCAAGGAGATAAGCTTTGTCTCCTTAGTGGCTTATGGTCCCAAGGTCTCTCACTCAGCCTTCGCTGTGGGCGGGGGTGGGGTGGGGAGTGGGGTGGGGAGTGGGGGGTGGGGGTGGGGGTTACAGCTTCTGAAACCAGGCAGGGCCATTCCCAACAGTATACTTCTATTATACTGGACTAAACACATTATTATATTTAGTTTAATTAGAAATTGACATGGTAAAATTTAAGACAGCTACGGTGAACTTAATATTTTATTGTTTTTATCCTTGAATTGTTAAAACTTCTAAAAGCTTTTGCTTTTATATTTAAATTGGGCAAAATTGAGTTTTTTATAACTACCTTTATCACTAGCCAAGTTATTCCTAAATAAGAGTATATTAAGGAATATTATATCAATTTATTTGGCTGTTTTCTACCTCCAGTACAGAGAACTGGAGATCATATATTTGGAAGTTATATAAGGTATGCAAGACATGTGGACAACCGCAGATTCAAATATTAGCTAAAATTAACTGGTATGGATATTAGTAAGAATAGATTTTCCACTGCTTCGCAAACTATTCCATCCAAGCACCTCAGAGCAGGAAAAAGAGTGAACTAGACCTCCATAAAGACCAAGGGAGAGACCAGGCTTGGACTAAAGTATCTTGCTTGAATGTCTATCTTACAATAGATATGAGAAATTCTCATGTAGAATGTATTCAATTTTAAAAAATCAGTTCATTTTTGTACAAAAATAAGTTTCACCCAACACTTTGTAGTAATTTGACATTCTGGGAAAATGCTCCCTGCTGAATCTGAATATGGCCGTTGTGGTTTAAGAAACAAACTATTCCACCTCACATCCATTATGATAGGAAGTATTTAAAAAACAACAAGTGTTGTTGTTGGAGAAATTGGAACACTTGTGCACTGTTGGTAGAAATGTAAAATTATGCAAGCTCTAGAAAAATAGTGTGATGGTTCCTCAAAATTTTAAAAATATAATTACCATATGATCCAGAAATTCTATATCTACATATACCTGAAGGAAATGAAAACAGGTTCAGGTGTCTTTTTCACAATAACCAAAAGCCAGAAGTAAACCAGGTGTTCATCAGTGGATTGAACAGACAGAGAAATGTGTTAGAGACATACAATGAAATATTATTCAGCCTTAAAAAAAGGAAAACTGACACATACTACACCATGGATGAACCTTGAAGATATCATGTTGAGTTAAATAAGACTGAGAAAAAAGATAAGTCCACACACATGATTCTATTTATATGAAGTACCTAGAGTAGTCATATTCATAGACTCAGAGGAAGAATGGTGGTTGCCAGGGGCTAAGGTAGAGGGGAGGGAAAATGGGAGCTACTGTTTAATGAGTACAAAGTCTCATCTTTTTGAGATGAGAAGAGATCTGGAAGTGGATGATGGTGATGGCTGTACAACAATGTGAAAGTACTTAATGCTACTGAACTGCATACCTAAAAATGGTCAAAATGGCAAATTTTATGTTATATGTATTTTACCTCAATTAAAATTATGTAATAAAAATATTCACTTCCTGTGCATAATATGCTTTACTTCACCACCACCATCCTACTGGACTTCTTGGGTCACCTTCATAGCCTTCTATTGTAGGGTGACCATAGATTTGTTATTCAAATGGGTTGATCTTTAAGGATAAGAGAGGCCACTGTTAATAATTATTCCAAGACAATTGGAACAAATCAGGATTGTTGTAGTCTCAACATTGAAGTCATAGTAATCTTTGCAAAATGCTAGTCATATTCTACTGAAAAGCTGCAACAGCCTCCTAGATCCACATGTGGCTAATGGCTGCCATATTAGGCAATGCTGACATGGATGATTTATATACTCAAAACTCTCTAGTTTTTTCTTAAAATTGATATTTTTCTCATTTAAAAATTTTAACAGTTTCCATAAACCTACAAATCATGGTGTGAGCACCATAAGGGCAGAGACTGTATGTTTAGTCACCAATACATCCCCAGCATTCAGTACAGTGTCTGGCATGAGATAAGGACCTCATATTTGTTGAAATAAAGTATGATTATATTAGCAGTATTTAAACAAAATATGATTTTAAGACCACAAAAATGTTTAGAAAAACAGCACAGCATTTGAAGAATAGTATCCTGGAACTGTATTTTTTCTATTTCTAATTTCTCTGATAAATATTGTGATAGATAGTATAGAAATGTTTGGACCAAACGATGAATAAGTAGATATTAAAGTATCAATTAAAGATTATGTCAAGTTGGAAAAGCAAATAACATAATTGAACTTTGTCTTTTCCTTGGTCACTACTACATAAGTTTTTCAATTTTTCCTAGTATTTTAGACACAATGGATATATCCATTATATTGGCTCTACTTGAACTGTATCCATCATTGGGTCTTATCTGCCAATCACCACCCTTTGTAGCTTTTGTTTTTGGAATGTGAGTGAAAAGGAACTGGGAAATATTGGTGGCATGAAAGACTCATAAACTGATAACAAAGTCCATGTGAACTCCTGCTTCTTTTGTTTATTTAACTTGGCTCAGATGAGCAATATATAAAGCTGTGTGTGGGTACTATGAGAGTCTCCATTTTACAGAAGAGGAAACGGAGGTTCCGAGAGGTGGGCTGGAAGGTCCAGGTCCCACTAAGAGTAGGTGGCAGAGTCAAGATGCAAATTCTGTGTGTCAAAGTCTCAGGTCAGAACCCCCTTGACTGGTCTTCCACAGTCCATCCTGTCCTGGTGCCTACCTAGGGGGTGTCAGTGTCTAGAGTTGACAATCACCTTTATGGCCCCTGTGTTTACTATCTGTCTCTCCCACTACAGGCTCAACTCCCTGAGGGCAGGGACTTTATTTGGTTCACTGTCTTATCTCAGTAACTACATCTGTGCCTGGCAGAGCAGTTATACCACATGACTATTTGTTGAGTGAATTGGTGAAAACAAATGAAAGAATTCCTTAGTGGAGAACAAAAGAAAGTGACCCAGAGAGGCTCAAGGAGGTAAAGAGTCAGCTCTTCAAGGTCCCAGGGCTGAGCAGGACCTGGGCCACATCCTCATTCCTTCTGAGCCTTTCTTCTCCCAAATCCAACAGGCTTAGTTTGTCAACATCCCTGTCCTCAGTCTCCCGAGACCCAGGAATATATTAGTCTGGTGTAGGGAAAGGTCAGTACAAAAGTGAAGATGGCTCATTCATTTCTGGCTGCATTTCTGGCTGCTATTTGCGCCTCAGTTTCTCAGTCTGGAAGATGAACACCAGACACCACATTGACATGAGGTGGAGGATCAAGGAGGAGCAAGCAGAGTTGGTGCTAACTGCCTCTTTCTTCCCTCAGGAGGGGCTGGGCTAGCCCTACAGAGCCACAGGGTCAGAACTGGGAGGCCCGTTGTTTTCCTGACACCATCACTGTAGACTAGATGGGAAAACAGAAGCCCAAAGAAGAGAAGGAGCCTGACTTGGGACAGGGAGGACAAGAACCTGGGTGTTGCTCCTGCTCAGAGGTGTCCTTCCTTGGGCTCAGTTGACCTAAAGGGCAGGCTCTGTCTGCTCGATATGGACATCTGTCCCATTACTGTGTTCTGTCCATGGGAAGACAAGATTCCACAAGGAGGAGATTGACAGATAAGCCAGGAAGGACTACCAGCTCTGGCCACAGAGGCCTAACCCATGGTCCAGAGATCTAGGAGAGACCCATGGCCCCTGGGTCCCACAGGCTGCCATTGATGGTCAGGGGCTTGGCTTGCACCAGGCCTGGCTTCTCAGGAAACAGATAGAGCCTATTAAAAAAAAAAAGTTGTACGTGTGTGTGTCAGAGAGAGACGGAGAGATAGAGATGGAGACAGAGACAGAGAGAACCTGTGCCTACTCATGAAAGTAAGCATATTCTCATGCTTACTCAGAGCATGAGAATATGGCATAGGGAATAGTTCTCAGAAATTTGGCCTGTCATAAGTCAATGTATTTTCAATTTTATTGTATCACAAACAAATTATGAGCAGTATCCATACTTAATTCTGCATTCTCCATAGCACCAAGCTATCAATATGCTGTCAGAAAATGTAATTAAAAAATAATAGTTTCTCCAAGGGGAAGGAGGGTTGTGAAGGTTGAGGAGGGTAAACGGGGTC